>BCKF01000010.1:1869-17442 GCA_001600515.1 Yarrowia sp. JCM 30694 | reverse complement strand
GACCCCCACTATTATGACATACCCGATTACTGAGCCCCGCTCACCGCTTACCGTTTCTCGCTTCTTGCTACGCTTTGCGTCCGCGTGTGTCTACTGTACTGACTACGTCGGTATTTATTTGTTTACTGGATTATTTTTGTTTGATTGTTGTTACTACTATTATCGATCATGCGAAGATTGGAGGATTTGGAGGATTTGGAGGATACTGGACTTCGAGAACATGTCGTCTATATGAGTTCATCTGATAACCCGAGCACGAGATCTGATGTGTGGGTTTTTCATGATATATTTTATTATGTATTTAATGTTATTTCCCTAGAATAAAAAAAAAAAATTTCGATTTTAACGATGAAAGAGGGCTGTCAGAGGTCTGAAAAAAATTGGAGACATTTAAGAGAGGCGTTTCCATCATGTGAAAAACTCTCTGAGTGGGTGGGAATTTTTTTAAGCGAGTTCTGAGCATTTCACCAAATTCAACGTTTCAAAAAGAGACGGAGATACGGGAGGGCCCAGATCGGGAATATAGGAACCAATTAGGGGTCTAAGAGCGAGTAATGTGGCTGCATGTAGCCTGCGATTGATCTGATTTAGATTATTCCTCCACATGGGTGTTTTAAGCGACTCCAGGCATGGTTTTTATTAAACCAAAAACCCAACCGATCCTATCTATCTGCAGATGCGGAAAACAAAAGATGGGGCAGTGATAGAGTGGTCGCCAAGAGTCCTACGGGGTCGCTTTTGATCCGAAACGAGCGAATCTCAAGCGAATTGTCCACTTGTTGTTCGGTTTCCTAATCCAGAGCTGTCATAATTATTTGACATAATACCAAGACGCACAGCCGCAGTTCCAGGGGCTATCAGAGTATGGGCGGTGCTGTACCAGGGGTACATGTGTTACCACTACAGTAAAGAGATGGCGTGCCCGATCCAATAGAAGAGTGAGCTATACCTACGTCAGAACCTCAGGGTGCAGACCGATTAAATTTCAAAGCAACCGCAGTTAATATAAACTCAATGGCATATACGATAGTCGATATTAGCTACAAGCACCCTGAGTACGACTGCCGGAGGATTATGATTTACCCTATGTGCTCCATCAACCTTCCAATCTTCCACGCTTCCATCGTTCGTCATCCATGAGACGTTGAACTCTAAGTAGGAGGTGAGGTCCACTGGATCCATTAGTTGACAGGTCTGCTGTAAGGCTGTATTCTAGCCATTGTTCATGCACGCCATTTAACCGACATGATACGTGTGTGCATAATTAGCCGCGTCTTCCCCATTATGGAGAACAATTTCAACAGTTTTTTGGGCCACCCCTTAGCACCCTTTCATCTCGCTTGCTACCATCGCCGATTATCTCCAGGCTGTGACTTCAGAGTATTCTTGCGAAGCTTATCAGCTCGTTTTTGGGGTTCCTAGGGTTCCAACATTCCGAACCTTTTTAGAAGTTTATCTGCATTGCTCCCGATCCTATTAATAAACGTTGAATCATTGTCTAACTCCGGAGTAGACAGGAGGGTGTACAGCAGCCGCAATGACAGCGGATGGCGAATATCAAACATGCCAATGCTTGGTATTTGATGCGCACGCGTATTTTTTCAAAAATCGCACTGCCTGGCACATTCCGGGCTGTGTAGTCGCGTCTTACCAACGCGGATAAATCAAACTATAATGCTACACCGCTTGAATATGAATGTGAATAATTAGTGAGGAATAAATTAACTATGTACGAGGAGGCCAGTGCCAGCACTTGGTCTGGAGGTTAGTAGACGCTTAGACAGCTCATTGCGAGCTGAGAATCATTTCGTTGAAGCTCAGGTTGGTCGAGCTCTGAACCTTGTGATGAGTGGCAAAGGTGGCGTCTGAAATGGCAGAGTTGGCAGGCTCCGAGTCTCCAACAATGGTGACACTGTTGTCCACAGTAAGAGAGTACTCGTCCTGCTCCTCCTCCTCGCTTTCCTCCTCGCTTTCGGTCTCCTCGTCGGAAGAAACATATTCCGGAATATCGTCCATGGGAGTGGGCTGGACAGGAGCCTGTCGAACAGGCTTAGCAGGCTCGACAAACTGCACCTGGTATCGGGATCGTCGGTACTCCAGCTCGTCGTAGAGGCAGTCCATGAGGTTGGCATGGGCCACGAGCTTTCTGAGGTTCAGCTCGGGCTTGTAGGACTCTCGAGCCAGCTTGGTTCGGGCCTGTGAAGACATGAAGTAGATGTCTGCTGTGGAAGTCTCGGGGACTGTGGCAATTGAAGGGCTCATTGTTGTGATTGTTTGTGGAAGTGTGTGATTTGATATTTTGGATCTGGGGGGGGACTGCCACTATATATAACTTAGCACCTTCATCTACATGCAGCGTCGGTATGAGTAATGTCGTAGTAGTACCGTTCCGCAGGCTGATCCCTGCATCGGAGGTGGTTACGGAGTTAAAACCAAACCCTCCTTGCAAGAGGCTTTGCAGCGAAACTTAACGCTTGGAAGGAAAAAACCCTGACTATCCTTGACGTTGAACCCTGAACCCTTCTTTCTTGGAGATGAGCTATTATCAATCGAACACACACAGCAATTCGCGCAGGTTCAGAGACTCAAAGTGCAAATCCCATGTCGCATTTTGCACATGGAGTGCGATTACTCATGGTCTGCATGTATGACTCTGGTAGTGAACCTTGTTTGTCTTGGTAATTGGGCTTGTGCGGCTATAGACGTGCTATGATAAGGTTTTTGCAACTGGATTCCCACTTTTGGGAGGACTTTTTTTCGATTTTACACCAGGAACCTGCTAACTCCGCCAAAGTTCCGAGCCGTGACGCGGAACGGATTTAAAATAAAAATATAGCCGTGCTCAACAGAAATGTGCGGGGGGAAAATCATCGGTTAGGGAGTGGTAATCCATTAGTAACAGAAACTGAGCTCCACCTACCTCTTTGGATGAAAGTTCCCACCACGTTGTGCTGACAAACTGATTGCACATTTGAAATTTCAAATTCGCCACACAAAAAAAGTTTATGAGTAATGGCACATGGCAACCATCCCCACAGTGGGGAAACCGGATAAGCAGTACCTGAAAATGGTGTGAGATCATGTGTTCAGGTGTCCGTATTGAGATTTCACGGCATATACGCTTTTCCGTTATCTTATGCTTGGCTATTCCACCCAACACTGAGTTATTGCTATCTTGATCGATGCCGATGGGATGCATGGCTCGTAAAATTTGTAAGCGAAAAAAACGGCTGCATCGAATTTTGGAATACGATACATTTGTAAGGAATCGAAAATGCGAGACACCACAACGATCCCAGGCAGCAACTGACACCTGGAGTTCCTGCATACGGACCGGACTGTCAAATGTTCTTCCGCTTTACCTTAGTTTCATATTGGTAATGGGGCACCTGGTGTGGAGGCGGTTGAACAATCTGTTACCAAGATCACATGGCTCTTAGTAATTTTTATATTTTTGTTATCTCTGAAAATATGCAACCCGTACAAATCTGACACTACCAGGCTTGGCTGTAACACCATGGTACGGCAGTAACGGTGTTTAGGCTAGTCGGCCACTACTATCTGGTCGGACCCCGTCGGCTCCCAAGACTCCGATGCCGATTTCATGCACGAGCTCTTTGTTTCGGCCAAACTGGTGCAGATGTAGTGCACACGTGGAGCAGCAGCAGGGCAGCCGGCCTTAGGTGAATCTCCGACCCTCGGTGTTTTAATATGGGTCGATAAACAGAGAGAAATCTTTGCAAAGGGGTTGCGGTTAAAGTTGAGCTAGATCAAGCTAAGGACGGGCATTCCCACCTGCGAAGGTTAGGCTGATTTGGGGGGCATTTTGGGAGGAAACAAAACTTTCACGCTATAGCCGTGAAGAGATGATGTAAGCTGGAGTCAACGATGATATACAAATGTCTGAGTAGTCATCAGGGTTCTTACCACAAATATATGCTGCTTAGACACCCTCGCTTTGCTTTAAAGTTGCCTGTGTTGTGGTGAGGTTTGAGCCGAGGTCCAGATAGGCCAAAGTGGAAAACGTTGAGATGGAACTAAAAAAACGTTTATTATCTACTTGCACCCGCAAATCTGTCTTGGCGAAAGACACCAGCCCCGAGAAAATACACCATCAGGTGCAGGATCAGATATAGGGCTGGTTGAACGCGTTCAAAGTCAATGTCTATGCCTGCTCTATTAACTGGGCTATCAGGGGCCTTGATACAGCCGATATATCACCGAGAGTTGATAATCTCGACGATAATCTTCTACATTTGGTTGGGGTACCGTAGCTCAAGGGTATAATCTGGATTTAAACTGAAAGTGAAAAGAGTAGCAAGATCTTGGCATCGGGAAAGCAAAAGTGCTTTTAAATATATGATTAAAATGTAGGGTAAAGATGCTCGTCGGAGTTGTCGTAACATTCTTCTGTGGTTTGAGACATTGTGGAGACCTGGGGTACGTGGGGTAAGATGTTGCCTAAGTCCGGTAAATGTGCATGATGGAGTTGGTGATGTTTATGCAGGTCCATCGGCATGTCCAATTGGGATATGCAATTGCCTAATGCAGAGACGCATCAATTGACTGCTCTCTCGTCTGACCAAAATTGACCGCTCGTATGCCCCATAGCTCACCTGACCAGTCAATAGCCGTCCCCTCAACTCATTCTGTGGAGTTAGAGCCAATACGATACCTAGAGCTTATGGCCTTCTTTACCTCCAAAATGCACCGATGATTTGAATTCGCGGGAATATTGGGCATTCTAGAAGCAGAGGCTAACACAATTATGGGATGAGCTATAGATACCTTGATCTACTATCGAGCAACGAGCAAGTGTGAAATTGCGTGATGAGGTGCAAAAAAGCTCTTTAAGCGTAAACGTGAGGTGCAAGCCCCATGACGTAGTACGGAGTTCCAGACACTTGGAATGTTGCTCTAGAGTGTCTGATAAAAATATATGAACCTATTCACAACCATTGCCCGACTTTGGAGCTGTTCTTTCTGTCCTGGAAGTTCTTCCAACTCTGTAGCTCCTGTATCAACTCACACCACCACCTTCATCATGACACAACGCCCCATTGGCAAAAGTACATACGTAGAATCTATGTAGAAACCAACTCCACCCTATAATCATGTCCTACACAACACCAAGACCCCAAAAAAGCCGCCCTATCAACATCTGTTGGCCTATTCTGGACCTCGATGAGATCATCACCATTCTCAGCGGCTTTGATCTCAACTTGTGTGAAGATCAACTTCTACGTCCAACTCAACAAGTAGCTGAGTCAATCTATACACGTCTAGTGTCTTCTTTACTAGGAACCGATATAGAACAGGTCTCCGAAGCCTACGGTCAGTGTGCAGCCCACACTGAAAACCAATCATCGCTTCAAGATGGGTTTGTTTTCTTTGCCATTCAGAAAGCCGTTTTCACGCTGTTTCAGGACTGTGGGGTTCACGATTTCTCCATGGATGATATGCTACACCCTACTAGCAAACGTCTTAAGTTGCTTCTATCAGCTTTCATCAACTATGCTCGTTTCAGAGAGTGTAGAGAAGAATGGGCTTTGTACATGAGACAGGCCATGGACGATGAAAAAGACAAGCTGGAGATTCAGGCTCAAGAGAGATCACTCAAGATTGAGCGTCTGAAGCAGCTCAGAAGACTCATTGGTGAAAATTCGCTTGAAAAAGAGCTTGCCAATAACGAAATCAAAAAGGCCCAACTCAATAAACTGGCCGATATGAATATCGAGCTGGTGGAGGAGAAGGCCCAGATCAAACCCAAGCTGAAAGCCATCGTTGCACGTCTAGATCAGCAACAAAAGCTGATGAACAACTTGAACCAGGATATTTTCACCCTGAAAAGTACCATTGCAGTGGACCCAGTGGCTCTAAGACGAGATGCAGACTCCCTGCACCAGCAAGTATCCCAAAAGAAACTTGTTTCAAACACCCTGGAGCAACGGAACCGAAAACTGGATATTTCAATTCAGTCATTGAAGCACTTCAAGCTGGATGTCGATACTCTCAAGTCGGCTTCACAGAACCTCCATACTGAGAAGCAAAACTTGGCGGAGATCCACGACAGGTACCTAAGACTGTCTCACCTTGTCGAGCTGTCTTCTCTGGATATAGAAAACGGAAACATGGATATCAGAAGATCGCAGCACGAATGTGATCAGCTCGAACAAAAAATCCAGGTTGCCAAGCGTCAGACAGGCAAGCTGAACGAAGCTGCTGAAGCCAGAATGGCGTACTTGAGAAAGCAGCTCGGTGTCGAATATGGAGAAAAGGCGTTAATCTTGCAGAATATCGGCATGCTCAATGAAGATATCGCTGCCATTGGTGTTGCATCTAGCTCTCTAAGAGAGGCATACATGGTTGAGTACAAGTGTGCAGCTGCAGAGGCCGAGCGCGCACAGGCCAACATGGCAAAATATATCGCCAAGCTGAAAAATGGCGTTCTATAGAAAATAAATGGGTTGACAAAAAAAATTGGTTTATAGCAGTCGGCTGTTGTGTCAACGCAAGTTTGACGTGCATGTGTCAGACGCGTAAAAAAGGGGGTGAAAAAGAATGCAGAAAACTCAGCTGTGCGTGTTTCGATGACCATAAAAATATATTCACCGTGTAGCCAGATCACGGTATGTTTTTGTATGGGGTCTACGGGCTATTATAGCAACTGTAACGTGGTTTTTTTGACGCGTAATGTTCAGAATTCCGGACTGCAGAAAACGCAACATCTTATGCTCCTAAAATTGGGACCATATACCATAAGTACAGGCACTGTCTAATTTGTTCCTGATAATTTGGATTTAATAAAAATCCCATGTCAACCCATCAGGCTACATTGGGAAGCCCCCTAACCCTTATTACAGCGCATCGACACCGACTTACGTAAACTGCCAGTCCGTGTATCATCTTGAGTAACCTTGGTGGTGACCTTGGTGGTGGACAAGCCAGTATATAAAAGAAGTGTCTGGAACTCACAACGGTCAAAACTACGACTTGGAGACCAACAGCGACACTACTGAAGCAGGATGGAGACACTACAGGACAACTGAGTCTGGGAATGCTCGTGTATTTGGAAGAAATCGAGAAGATCCAGCTCCGAGATCTTTCCATCTCCTTCAGCCGCATTTTGAACACCTTTCACGCCACAATCGACCAGAGCAAGACCATGATTGGCCAGAGTGAGTCATGACCTCAAATCTCCGCCATCCCCGAGAAGCAAAAGGTGGGGGTAGTTCTGTTTTTGGGTTCCCACAGTGTAGGGGCTTGGACATAGGGCTCCCGGAAGAGATCCGATTTTTAGGTTTTCGTCGTGTGGGGTAAGTCGTGAAACATGTCCCCAACACCACAGGGATAGAGGAAAAAGCAACTGCTGGGAGGAATGGAGAGTGGTGGGACCATTTTTGAGTGCACCAATGGTCTTATACAGCTACTAGTGTTAGCGGGAATCGACAGTATCCGCTTAGCGTGCAGGGATGCACCATCTCATTAGACAGTCGACTCTGCACCAAGTTGCGCCCAAACATACACACGGCACAACGAAAGGGGGATACTCTTTCAAATGTATCGATACTGAGTTTCGGCGGTTGGTCGGTCTTCCCCAGTCGCCAAAAAGAAAATATCCACTCAGCCGATTGAGAGAAGAGCGTGCTGAAGAGCTGGCTAGATGGGTGGGTCTGATACAGAGGGAGGGTATTTCTGCCGTGCTAGGAAATACGAGCCGCTGATTTGACGGTACATAATCCATGTACCAAGAAAAGTCTTCCGGGTGTCCGTACAGTGAATAGATGTCGCTGCTACCCCTCAGCCCAACAACGCATATCGTGCGTATCTATCTGCCTGAAAGACGCATGGATATGCGCTGGCCTCTAGAGCTCGATCTGGAGCTAGAGACGGTGGTTTGGAGTTGGAACGGTTTCTGCCTGCTCAATTGCTCAATGGAAAAACATACCCAGCTTGCTACTTCCACTGGACCTCAGCATTCCCGATTTTTCACTCTGCTACCGTTATTCTGTTCACCAACTCTAACACTGCAGCCCCATCACCACCCCACACACTCATTGTCAAACCCAATCTCCAATGCTCGACGTGAGACACTCTGTGTGCGGTTCCCCACAATGGGACCGTATATATACACCTCTGTTTCCAGCTAGAATCCACATCAACCCACTACCAATCCCACTATCACAATGACACAAACTCTTCCCACCACCCAGAAGGCCATGGTCTTCGAGACCGTCGGCGGCCCTATCGAATACAAGGACATTCCCGTCCCCAAGCCCGGACCCGGCCAGATTCTGCTCCACGTGCAGTACTCTGGTGTCTGCCACTCCGATCTGTCCATCTGGAACGGAGACTGGCAGAAGGATCTCCCCTTCTCTCCCAAGCTGCCTCTTGTCGGTGGCCATGAGGGAGCTGGAGACGTTGTTGCTCTTGGAGAGGGCGTGACCAACTGGAAGATTGGCGATCTTGCCGGTGTCAAGTGGATCAACTCCTCCTGTCTGGCCTGTGAGCCTTGCCGAATGGGCGAGGACTCTTACTGCCAGACCCCCACCATGTCCGGCTTCTTTGTCGACGGATCTTACCAGCAGTACGCTCTTCTGGATGCTGCCTGCGCTGCTCGAATCCCTCAGGGCGTCGATCTCGCCGGTGTCGCTCCTATTCTGTGTGCTGGTCTCACCGTCTACCGAGCTATCAAGACTGCTGATGTCAAGCAGGGTGGATGGATGACCGTCACTGGAGCTGGAGGAGGACTCGGAACCTACGCTATCCAGTACGCCAACGCCATGGGATACCGAGTCATTGGTATCGATACCGGCGAGGACAAGGGCAAGCTGATTCTGGAGCTGGGTGCTGAGCACTTTGTCGACTTCATGAAGGACAACGTTGTCGACAAGATCAACGAGATCACCGGAGGCGGTTCTCAGGGTGTCATCAACTGTGCTGTTTCTGACCGAGCTGTCGAGGAGGCCACCAAGTACGTGCGAACTTTCGGTACCATTGTGCTTGTTGCTCTGCCCCCCAACGGTTACGTTCGATCCCACATCTTCACCCATGTCTTCAAGTCTTTCAACATCAAGGGTACTTATGTTGGAGGCCGACAGGACGCCCAGGAGGCCATTGACTGGTACGCCCGAGGCAAGGTCAAGTCCCACTACAAGATGGGCGAGCTCAGCAAGCTCAACGACTACTACCAGGCCATGACTGATGGAAAGATTCTCGGCCGAATCGTCGTCGACAACAGCAAATAGTCTTTGTAGTCTTATCTAATGAATTTACGATTGTTATTGAATCCTGTAGAGGATGCATGTACCAGCCCATCACGTGGAAGGGGCAGAGGATAAATACAAGTAAGGGTGAGAGTGTTTTTTTAGTTAGTTCTTGAATATGCCCTAGACCTCTGAGAATCCCACTCCACCCAACCGTCAACATGCCATCGCACTGTCTCCCAAGTACATCCAGGGTACTGGAGCCAAGAACTTGTCACACACTACAAGTAGAGAGGCGTAAGAGTTTTGAAGCATCTGCGAAGGACGACGACATGGTGTGAGCGATGCAGAACGAGAGGATTTGCGTGATGATTTCGAAGGGTAACTGAGTGAAGGGCTGTAGCGACAAGAATGGATAAATAAATAGTCGGAAAATGAAGAAGAAAAAAAAAGGCGATTTTTTCAACAACAAGAAACCGTTTATATTCAACCATGAAATACCCGTCAACTGTCAAAAGTCATACATTCCTAATTGGGGTGACAGGTATCGTAACTAATAATACCGCAAGAAAGTATGGGAGAGCACGATACGACAGAACGTGAAATAACTGATGCTATCAAACGACAACCAAATCAGGGAAAATCAATAGTGTGCAATAATCAGCACAAAAAAACCCATCATTTTTATGCTATGCCTCTCTATACTGTATCAGATCGTTGAGTGGATCTGAGATCTGCCGTAGCAAATATATGCCAGGGTAGTGCGGGGCTGAGGCACCAAAAATATACAGCACCTGAACATACAGTGCAAAAAATCGCGTTTTTTGACTTCTTTGTCCGATTCTATAGCTCCAAACACGAATTGTGTCAGTTGCGGCCATATCCTGGTGAAAATACGGCTTCCCGTCCGATCAGCCATAGTCAAGCACCAGAGAGCCCAGTTAGTATTGTAGTGGGAGACCATACGAGAATCCTGGGTGCTGCAATTCTTTTTCCAGAGCTCTCTTTCTTTCTTTTTGCCACTTCTGTGCGGCTATGTTCCGTCTCTTACCCACCCTAGTCTTTGTAATCTCAGCTCCAGAGCTATTTCTAACCTAATTTGGCCAAGAAAGGGACACTGGTACACGAATGAGTCTCTCTGATTTCAATATTCGTGCGTTACAGTAAGAATTCTCCCCGTGGAGTCGCTTACCAGCCCTTCCATTACTGCATTTGGGGGTGGCACAAAAGCTGCTGTGGGGGCACCAGAGTTTCTGTTTCAGAGAAATAAGTTATATCTGTGTACCTTCCGGAAGCAGTTCTTCCGACCCCAGCGGCTTTTGAACTAGAAAGCATTCCTCAGACTTCCTCAGTATTCTTTGAAATATCCGTATTTAGAATAAGGTTGTCGTTTATGCAAGAGCTAAACTACTTCTCAAAGAACGATACTCTAACATGGAGCTGGAAATGTATAGCTCTTCCAAGATCTACAGCTCTTTTAGGAGATTTTGAAATATATTATCTGATATTTTTATTAGCTGAAGTACCCCCACCCACTCTTCTAGACTGTTCCATTCCATTCTCTAAGTTTCGTAAATATGCAAGTTATGGGCTGGTTGCAGATTTTATGCAGATTTTTTTGCCACCTTCAGCTCCCTCAAAAGTATAATTGACTCAGCAAAATCTATATAAACCCCCCATAGGTCCTTCTCACATCCTCAGAATCAACCAGTTCACTCTGAGTCATTCTGAGACGGAAGGTGCCTTTTATAGCCTGCTGAGATGCAGGCTGACAAGCAGACCTGTCTACTACAACATGAGGACGCTTCGCTAGCAGTCTGATGACATTGTCTTCGGTGAAGAATCACGCAATGACGCATTGAAAAACATGTATGAGTGTGAGTGCGAGAGCTGTTGCTGTGATGCACAGCGAGTACACCTGGCCAAGTGTCTATAAGTCCAGTGGTTGACCTCTTTGAAGTGTCAATAAATCCACAGGCAGACCGCCATTAGCTGAAAACGCAATGGCCAAGAGCGAGTGTGGCTGAAATGCCTATACACTCCGTGCCTTAGTCTTACTATGAGCAAGCCGCCAGAGCCACCGACATATCAAGAGACTCCTTATGAGATACTCGCTTTCTCACAGGTGAAATTCCGTTTGAGATTCCTCACAGGTGAGAGTCCTGATTGAGAGTAAGAGATACTCCTTGAGATACTCTTTGCCGCCTAGAACTGAAGAGCCAAGCTGAAATGCCAGTGCTGCCAGATGCTGAGTAGTCGTGAGAACGACTGAGACGCCTAGAGCAAAGATCTGCTAGACAGACGCCTACAAGGTCAAAAGAGCAGTGCCAGAACCAGAGCTGAAATGCCAGTGTCAGAGCCACAGAGCCAGAACCAGCTGAAATGCTAGAGTCAGAGCCATGAGCCAGAGCTGAAATGCCAGAGCCTTCACCGATAAGTCCAAAGAGCAATGAGTGTGTTTACAGAGCCAATGCCTTATTAGCTAGAGCCAGCATAAGTACAAAGAGCAGCAGTCAGAGCCAATGAGTCCAAAGAGCAATGAGAGCCAGAACAGAGCCAGAGTCATCGAACCAGTGAGTCCTATACGGCACTAAGCGCCAAACGCCGTTGAACATAAGTCCAAAGAGCAGCGCATTTTACGAGCCACTAAGTCCAGAGAGCATGAGCCGTTTCTCATAAGTCCAAAGAGCAGAGCCTTCTACCAGGCAGTGCCAGTGCGTCCACAGATGCAATAAGAGCCAAGCCGGAGTGCCACGAGCAATGAGAGCCGATACGACAAAGAGCCAGGGCTAACGCCAAGGCCAGTCTTTCAGGAGTAGGCAGTCGAACCTCACAGAGGAGTAGACTGACCGAACCTGTTTATTTAGTTGAGAGGAGTAGGTGAAATTCCGAACCTCTGGGTCAATAAATCATGGACCATAGAGTCCCACCCAAATCTGAACTTGTAGAATTGAGATTGTATTGTAGAATTTGTAGAATTGTAATTTGTATCTTCTTTTTCAGCTATCAGTGATGGTTATTCAGCCTTAGATCAAAGCAATAAGTGGCTGCATTTACTTGTAACTACGGTCACGGTTGAGGGAAAGCTCGCTACTCTAAGTGTTTGCTGATTTCTATTACATTACAATATCTATAGGAGGGGTATGTATCTGTAGGAGGGGTATCATCTACACAAGGGGTATCTCCAAGCTCTTAACAGAGGGGCTCCTACACTTCAGCAGCAGAGGAGAAGGGAGCAAAGACAGAGGCAGTACCAGAAGAAACACCAGCCAGAACAAGAGCCGAAACACATACTTAGCAAGCCCAGGTTCAAACGGGCAGCAGATCTCCCTGTCAGCGACCTTGTCTGCAGTAAAATGGCAGCAATTGACCCTGTCGGTATGATTCAACAACTGGCGTGGAGTCGTGGTAGTGGACAGTTCTTTCAGAAAGCAGTTGCTGTGGCAAAAGGAAAGCTAGAGACAGAATAATGGAACCAGAAGACACAGGCGAGATAGAAGCAGAGGCAGAAGCAGTACCACAAGAAGACCCAGAGGTCGAACCGGGGCAAGAGACAGACGACCCTCTACCAGAAACAGAAACAGAAGACAGCAGAAGGAGACAGTCCGATAGCTGTATTTTTAAGCTGGGGGTTCAGGTAATTAAGGTGTACTGGCTGATTTAAGGTGAACTGAACGACAGAGGTGAACGACAGCAGTTGACTCAGTAGTAGATGACCCAGCAGCAGAGATGGGCTCAGGGGCCTCTGTACTTGTAGAGAGTCCAACAGATTCAGTCGTGGAAACAGCCTCTGTAGAAACAGCAGAGCCATGTCGTTTGGCATTGGTCGTAGGGAGATGTTCTAGCAGATGTAGTGTTGTCTGGAGGCCCGGAAGCTGTGCAATGGTTTGTCGTTGCATGCAAGGCGGCTGTGGTGGTTCTCAGGTCGTGGAAAGCTGTGGTTCTGTATCGCAGCGCGTCTCGTTGTCAGGCCGTTGAGTGGTTGTGTTGTCGAAGCGTCGGTAAGCTCAGAAGATGACTGACGGAAGTCTCCAGCGGTAGTTCGAAGGACCTGTGTTAGTAATGAGCTGTAAAAAGGAGATCCATATCAGAAGTAGTAGCAAGACAGAAACTATGGCATAACGCATCCGTATGTGCAGCCTAGCCTGCAACAAATACCTCCCTCTTAACCTCCAAAAAAAGCAGCAAGTAATCCCCAGCAATCAAATGCGTACTCACTTGTCGATGGACCTATGTTAATAATGAGTTGTAAGATAATAACCAGCAATATCAAGGCAGCGAGGCAGCAACTAACGAGGGCAGCCTTCAACAGAACCACAAACCTCCCGCTCAATCCACCAACAACACAAGAATTGGTCAAAACCAGATATATCGCCCATAAATCCACGTGTACTCACTTTTCTCATATTCTCAGGGCCCCAGGAGGTGCTGTTCGTAGGTTGTTCTGACAGCCCGCACGCGTTCATGGCTCGTTGTAGGCAAGTCGCAAAAAGCCGAGCTTGGCGTCATAGTCAATCGAATGTGGTGAATTGGATGCTGTCGAGTGCATTGCTCAGCTTGGTGGTGATGACGCTGGCTTTGCCATGGCAAGATACTGCAGTTGTGGTAGTGGTGTGGGGCGTTCCTGCACTTGCATATTTCACACCCTTGACAAACTCTAAGCATCGGGAAGGTGGAACATCTCCAGCATCAACGACCATACCAATGACTACAATGGGAACCAGCAACACGACTCGGGGCGGCTGAAGAAGTGACTCACTTTTTGAAACTGATCGAATATCCATGACGCCAACACCCTGAACCCACTACCACCGGCCTGGAGGAACGACTGCATGAGGTCCCACAGCAACTGCACTTGGACACGAGAGTGGGCCGCAATCCTCACCAAACGGTCTGTTTGACACTTATCAACGCCTACTGGACGCAAAGTGATCTACAGCTACGATTTAGGGCAGTCAATGACAGACAACACGGCAAGGCTGTTCTGAGAAGACACATCAGCAGCCAGAGAGGCCGCCATTATCTTGAAGCCGATCAGAAACATGAAGTTGACTGAGGTGGTAACAGGTAAGACGGAGTGCAGTGACCGGTAGCAACGCCAACTGGCAGCAGCACCACACAACCACACCAACAGCAACGACTACAGTCAGCACCACCAATCAGAACATGCAGATATCGGTATTGGTAGATATTACAAGTATATAAACAGTTATTCAAAGTGTCTTCAGTATTCAAGGAGTGCTATGGATATTTACAGCTTCAGAAGCTCCCCCAAATTAAAACCACCCTAATGCATCACAACAAGATAACATAACACCCAGTGAGTAAGAACAGCTCCTTCATTCGCGTAAGGGAAGGCTCCTACAAGCACAGACCTGGTATCGTACCTCGTCGACGCCTCTATAACAACGCTTCATCCAAACCCCCAGCTCAAAACCAACACAAACACAACACAAACACAAACACAAACACAAACACAAACACAAACACAAACACAAACACAAACACAACAACAGCAGCAATCTTCTGGGAATCACAAACTCACGGGTATCAGCACTCTTGTGTGAGTGCGCTGTCATCACATGGTCCTTCTGGCACGGTAATCATTGGTTTCTGTGGTGTTGTGATGATGGATGACGATGGTTTAGGTGGCGAAAGTGATGGTGAGGAGGAAGAGAACACAAATGGGAATCTGGGCATTTTTTTATAGTCCACCTTAAGGTCAATAAGGTGGACAAAAGACTGCATATAATCGTGCCGTTTTGCCATTCCCAGGGGGAAGATTGCAGTTTCACGTGACCTAGAGGTGTGTCACGTGACTGAAAAATGTGGCTCAGGTGAGGTGAAAATTCGGGGTCACGTGACTGAAAAATGTGGCTCAGGTGAGGTGAAAAATTGGGGTCACGTGACTGAAAATTAGGTCACGTGACCAAAACCTTAAGGTCAATAAGGTGGGCAAAAGACTGCATATAATCGTGCCGTTTTGCCTTTCCCAGGGGGAAGATTGCAGTTTCACGTGACCTAGAGGTGTGTCACGTGACTGAAAATTTTGTGATCACGTGACTGAAAATCTGTGGTCACGTGACCTGCATGGTCATCACGTGATCTGGAGCGTAGTCACGTGATTGAAAAATGATGCTCAGGTGAGGTGAAAAATTCAGGTCACGTGACTGAAAAATTTGTGATCACGTGACTGAAAAATGTTGCTCAGGTGAGGTGAAAAATTTAGGTCACGTGACTGAAAAATTTGTGATCACGTGACTGAAAAAGTGGCTCAGGTGAGGTGAAAAATTTCAATCACGTGACTGAAAAATGTTGCTCAGGTGATGTGAAAAATTTCAGTCACGTGACTGAAAAATGTGGCTCA
>BCKF01000009.1:0-174828 GCA_001600515.1 Yarrowia sp. JCM 30694 | reverse complement strand
GTTGACTAACCTGCACAGTTTTGCCTATCTTGTAGTAAATATTCTTTTCACAGTTTCGGTTTTCCTGTGCTACGGACAGCTTATATTACCTCCAGAGTTTAGACTGTGGTCCCACAGATAACCCMCCTGTGTATTATTAAGGTTACTGGAAAAGCCGGTCTTCCTGTGTCCAGCACACCTTTCCCGATTTTTTATCATTTAAATTTGTGCCATCTCCGGCAGAACTGTGAATTCACATGACTACCCGATTAGAATGTACCCCATCGCTGACAAAGCAGATAAAAAAATGATTAGTACCGTACCGTAGGCGTGATATAAAAAATGATCTTTCATATAATTCTATTTTATAAGACAATTGGAGGAGGATAGTATATGATGATTTATGGCCTCCCATATCCGAACATACTTGTACTTGTAGTTTACTTGCAAATTCCAGATTTATGTCAGCTAAATAATGTGCAAGGCTTGATCAGGGGGACAGCACATTCGGATGATTTTTTTGGGAATCAAATTTGGGGTAACTCCCAAATGACGYCAGAAACTCAAAATTGGGTTTGTTAAGGGGCATTCTGACCTAACTGTTAGTAACAATTCGCCTTAGGATATGTAGTTGAATAAGTGATGCCGATTTAGCTGCTATAAAATGCCGGTACTCAATTCTCGTGACAATACAATAAAAACCGGTAATCCGATTAAATCGACCCTAAAATGGCGGAATACGTGGCCAGCTYGACTCCAAGACCTATATTTACCAAGGTATACGCTCCCAAAGTTGAGAATCTCAGGACCGCCATTTTTTGAGTTGGGAGGAAAACGTGTCCACACATGTGTGTGCAGGTTTCGGGACAGACAGAACACATAGCCTACAGTACCTCAACTCGCGACTATTCACGACCTCACGCTATATTCCAGGTATGTATGAAGGCTTTAGATGGATACAACTACGCCGGTATTAAACTTGCGACTATTCACGATCTCACGCTAACTTCCAGATTCCTGACAAACGTGTATAGTATTTACTTACAGTACACAGAATGGAGAACACCAGCCCAGCTCCAATGGCGCCTCCTGTTTCTCAAGCTCCAGGATTCTTACAAACCAACTCACCAGCTGGACAACCTGACTTATCCATTAGAAACAATCCAGAGGCTGCATCAGTACCACAACACCATATGGTACCTCCTCCTCAACACCATATGGTACCTCCTCCTCAACACCATATGGTACCTCCTCCTCAACACCATATGGTACCTCCTCCTCAACACTTCATGGTACCTCCTCCAGGGGTATTGAACCAGCCCTTTCACCAAGGCCCTTGGATGCCACCTCCTCCAGGGGTATTGAACCAGCCCTTCCACCAAGGCCCTTGGATGCCACCTCCAACTCACAACCCTGCTCAGCATATGTTCGGTCCACCTCCAATGAATCATCCACCTCCACC
The DNA here is from genome assembly GCA_001600515.1 of Yarrowia sp. JCM 30694. Classification (NCBI taxonomy): domain Eukaryota; kingdom Fungi; phylum Ascomycota; class Dipodascomycetes; order Dipodascales; genus Yarrowia; species Yarrowia sp. JCM 30694. The sequence goes on along the minus strand of BCKF01000009.1, from coordinate 173,387 downwards.
TCCAATGAACCACCCACCTCCAATGATTCAGCCTACTCAGCCTATGCACCCTCCACCAAATCGAAATGTGTTTGTGAATCATCGTCCACCAGTGAACGGAACACACCATAGTGGTTTCAACGTCCCAAACCCCACACAGCGTCCCAATTTTGTTTATCGAGTAGACTACACGACCAGTATCTATTTTCTCAACCCCGAGACCGGGTCTTATCAAAGATACGGCGAGACTCCTGTAAGACACGAGCAATTCAGCGAGAATAACATGAGCACCGGGCCTCTTACATTCGAAGTTGAAAACCCTGTGTCGCAGCCTCGAATCATACTGCCATCTGCGTGTAGTGCCTACTACCCTCTGGAAGGTCCAACCCCCGGGGAACAGCCAAAACAACTACGACCCTCAGCTCATGAAGTAATCGATGTCGACAAGGTGGCCAACGTTGATGAGGTTAATGAGGCGAATGAGGTGGTTGAGGTTGACAGGGCGAATGAGGTGGACGAGGGTATTCGCGTGATTGAACCCCTCCAACGTATGGGCGAACAACGGATTGCTGTCAAACGGAAACCTTTTGATTCAGTTGAAAAACTGAGATCTGAATCCGACAAGAAACATGCCATTATCAAAAGGCTTGCTGAATTTGGGAGCAAGCTTGATTATCCTTCTTTCGTTGTTCGGAAGAGTTTCAATTATGATAAGGTTAAGAAGCAGTTGGCCCCCATTCGCAAGGAGAACAAACCACTGGCAATGGCGGAAGCACAGAACGTTGCCTTAGAACACGGGTTCGTACTAAACTTGAAAAAAGGCGAGAAGGGGGATATGCTCTGGTGCAACAGAAACAGGCCGGTGAAGGAGAGTGACGACGTGGGAGCACCAGATGGTCCAGGGCACAGAAGTGTTGGAACAGGTTGTAAATATCAAGTCCGAAGCAATAAAATTGGGAAGGGAGTCTTTGGGATCACATATTGCAAAGACCCGGAAACTCACACTCACAACCACAAGCCATCAGTTTCAATGGCAGCGAATGGTAGATACCGGAACTTGACCATAGCCCGTATCAGAAAAGAATGTCGAGATATTGACCTCTGTGCCGTTCTTATCAACACACAATCTTTTGCGCGTAAAATTCTTGATGCTCTTCGTTTGATTACCCCTCTGGCCTACCAAGTCAAAAAACATGATATTGACAACCTCGTGACGGAATTTGATAAGGAGCTATTTGAAGATATGGACCCCATGGAAGCATTGTTGCTTATGATGGAAGTATCGCCACAGATACACATGGTCTATCGATTGGTTGGTGCCCCATCAGAGATTTCCGAGGAGGTGGAGGCGGCAGAGAAAGAGGCGCACAAGGAGGAGAAGCGACGGCAGATCCGTCTAGAAATGGCTGAGGATATAGCGACGAGAAGAGAAGCCGAACGAAGAGCAGCAGCAGGAGAACCTGGTGTTGAGGAGGTCAATTTGATTCAGACCTTTGATAGGTTCGTGCGTGAGTCCAGGGAGGCCAGGGAGGCCAGGGAGGCGCAGGCTATGGAGGAAGAGCTGAGGGAGGATGGTCATTTGGACGAGGAGGATGATCATTTGGACGAGGAGGATCGGGCGTTGCCAGTGTCAGACTCGGAGTCAGATTGGGGGGAGTCGGAGGATGAGTCGGAGGATGAGTCGGAGGACGAGGAAGACGAGGTTGTCCTTGTAGCTGAACAACCGCGACGGAATGCACCACGGAATGCAAGACAGCCGAGACCTCCACCACAGGATGCAGGACAGCCGAGACCTCCACCACAGGATGCAGAACAGCCAAATCCTCCACCACAGGATGCAGGACAGCCGAGACCTCCACCACAGGATGCAGGACAGCCGAGACCTCCACCACAGGATGCAGAACAGCCAAATCCTCCACCACAGGCGGTAGTCCCAGAAGGTGAAAATCTGCCGGCTACCGGTACTGTCAAGGATGTATTCTTCATACACTTGAAGTCCGTGAAGTTCATGAGGACTTATCCGGATGTAATCTCAATCGATGTTACTCACAACACTAACAAGTTCAACTACAAACTATTCAATGCTGTTGGCTTTACTGCAACTGGCAGTACTTTCGTTATTGCCCATGCTTTTATCTCCCATGAGGATGCTGAAACATTCAAGTGGTGTCTCGACCAGATAAAACATTTCATGGATGAGTACCTCATTCCCGAACCCGATGTTATCTTGTCAGATTGCGCCGCCGCTATTAAAAGAGGTCACAAGCACAGTTTAATGACTGGCCAGCTAAAACTCTGCCAATGGCATGCCTTCAAGGCAGTCGAAAGAAAAGCACACAATTTGTTTGGTAACGCACAAGAGGGCATCGCGTTCTATCGTATCTTCAAAGCTTTGTGCTACGCTAAAACCATTAATGACTTCACGGATATTTATTACGGCTTCAAAATGGCCTTCAAGGACCTGCATGCTGTTCGCGCTGACAAACATGACAAAACACTTAAAGGTAAAATGAATTGTGCATTTTATTACGTGCGAAGGTACTGGTTTGGAATTGACCAAATGCCGAAATGTCGTGATAACATCGTCGAGGCCTATTGTGTAGTAAGCCCTCATTTTTTTGAGAAAACTACTTCTCGAGTGGAGAGTCTCCATGCTCTTCAGAAGAGCAACATGAAATCACGAATCGTCACTCTCTTCCAGTGTGCGACAGTAATCATCCGTACCACAGTCAGCCAGCTGGCAGACATCGAGCTGAAACATGCAGAGGACATGGAGAGGAAATCTAAAGCACTTACCAAAAACTTCATTCAGACCGTCTCTAATCACATATCGGCTGAAGGACTTTTGCAGGTGGCTAAACAGATGGAAAAGCCCGGCAGTGACACATACCGAGCAGACGCCTGCACTGGCACATTTCGACTTCAAAGTGGATTGCCATGTTTGCATTTTACTAAAATGTTGCTTGTACCACCTCCTGATGATAAGGAACGTGACATGAAACGTCCACGGGAGGAACTGGGCGACACACTTGACTACTGGTACATGTACGCTGCTGAAAAGGATGCTAAAAACGAAAAGGCTGAGAGACCGCCAGCTCACCTGATGCTGGGAGACTTCAACCCACACTGGAGGTTCTTGCACACTGCAGACCAGCTGGACGACGACGAATGGGAGATGGCTTGCATGTTTGGTCATTACCAAAATGATTGGAAGAAACTTAGAGAACGATTACCCTTATGGCAAAAGAAAGATGAGGAGGTTGCCAGAGCTGTCCGGAATTTCCCCCTTCGTCTTGAGACAGTTATTTGCCAGTATCTGGAGGAAAATCTTGTTGGATCGAAAAGGAGACGCGTGGCGCGAGTGACAGCGTCGAAGGAGAAGACCAAGGGACCTAAGTGCTCTGTCTGTGTACTCGCGAAGAATCACGCAACCAACCTCAACTGTTTCGGCGGCGACCAGGATGAATTTAACCGGTGGAGGAGCAAGAGGAAGGCGCACAAGAATTTATTTGGAATCGAGTTGGGTGGTGACTCTATCTTGAGCGCCGTTATGGACACACAAACTTTTTTAAGAGGCGTTGAGAGAGATGAAGATGGCCAAGTGGTGGACATGCCTCCTGTATTATAGTTTTGTGTATAAATACATTAATTTAGTAAATTGTGTATTTTTTAAAAAATACTCGTAGGCACGTATGGTCCAAGAGGAGTATTCTGGAGTCAAAAATTCCAGTTGGGCTTACATAATCACAAAAATTTTTTTCGCGCTAACGCGCGCTGTCGCACTTAGACTTCTTCACTGCTTCTCTTCACTAATACCGTACTGGATGTACAGTGTATGTACAGTACTCTCTCTGCACCAGTACTGTAACCAGCTTTTGTACGTTGACACAGCTCATTGTCGTTATACCACGAGAAAAAATCGATAACTAATATCAACTATTATACTGAAAACTAATTAGAAGACTTTCTTAACTAATACTCAACTACTTTAGTTACGACAATAACCAACTAATTCAAAGTAAATTAGTTACAATATTACTTTAAAAAATACTCAACTAAATTAGTTATAAAATTACTTCAGATAATTATTTAACAAATAGCTAACTACWMTAGTTAGACAATAGTGGAGGAAAAATAAAAGTCAACCGTGCATAAAGTTCCTCCCAATATGCAAGTTGAGGGGGTATTCTTATAGTGAGCCCAGGTCCCCATGACAAAACACCTTTTGGGGCTTGGAAATATCGTAAGTGGGGCTGCCAAGACTCCAAACACTGTAGAACAGCCGGAGAACACATTTAGACAGCAAATAAACACACTCAGACCCGTATTTCACATTTTCCGGCGCAAAAAGTCACCTTTCAGATATACGCGAAAAGTGGGTTGAAAAAATCAAAAAACGCGCCGATGGTTTAGTGGTAAAATCCATCGTTGCCATCGATGGGCCCCCGGTTCGATTCCGGGTCGGCGCAGGTTGGTTACGGCCATATCCTGGTGAAAATACGGCTTCCCGTCCGATCAGCCATAGTCAAGCACCAGAGAGCCTAGTTAGTATTGTAGTGGGAGACCATACGAGAATCCTGGGTGCTGTAATCTTTTTGCAGAGCCATAAGCGAAGCGTTGGCTCTGTACAGTTATTTTTTTTGTAGCTGCCAGTCGAGCCGTGCTTCTGTTGTACCCTGTTCTGTTCTGTCCTCTATTATCACCATCTGGCTATTTAGCGTTTACTAGAATGACGTTCCTCCCAACCCAGAGCTCAAGTAAGGTTGTTGATGTGGCAACTAACCGTAAGTATAGTTAGCTTCCTGTGGGACTTTGATGTGTGCAGAACTACCACAAGAATGGTACCAAAATGATGCCGAGAAAGAGCCGGTTTCAATGGTACAGGTATCGTATTTCTGGCGTTGGTATTACGGGAGTTATACAGGTTTTCAGATTTAAGGTGGCGACAGACACAGAAAAAGCAGCAGAGGTTCTAGAGCTTAGCCAGGAGTATATTCGATATCCTGGGATCTGGGTGAACAAAACGATACCGATCTCAAATTTACCTTTCTTGAACACTCATAACCTGTGGAAACTTCAATTTCGACCCAAATCCTTAATTGTGAACTCGCCGAATTCGCCTGGAAACCCTTAGTGAGCGGTACCGTTGGACTCGTCTAAACGAGACGAATCGTTTGGTACCGCTTTGGGGGTGTTTCGAATTTACCCTCTAAAAACCAGCACATCACGTGGGTCCTAAAAATATAAGTAAGCTTGGGTTTTTTTTGGGGGGTTTTAAGGTCGAAGTGTTCTTTGGGAGTTCGGTGCGTTAAACATTAGAGACTTACAAGTAGAGAACATTAAGAGACAGAGAAGATCATAGGCAGTTACTCAGTATAGAAGCAGTTCAGAAATAGCTATCTAATCGATAACAACCGAAGAAAGTAACAACCGAAGAAAGTGATGCTGTTTTGTATACAACTTCTAGTATACAAGTACTGTATCGTACATGACTCACACACAGCCTCTCTGCTCTTTAGTTGCGCTATATTAACTGCGGATAACTCCGGATTCTCACACGGAAACGTTCACTTCCTCGATGACAAATGGATCGCTGAATCTTATAAATCTGAGAGTGGGGGAGTGGGGGTTGCTATAGGATGGGGTTATAGCAAGTGGAGAAGGGGCAGCAGTAGTAATGAACAAGTCACGTGATAGAATACTTGATCAATGAAAAAATCGACTTATTTGTTGTTCAAAAACGTCATCACCTCACTTCTACGACTCATGGATCCACTGATTTTCATTATAGTTAAACTGCGCCTCTGGAAAGTCACTCAAGGCGGAGCGTTTTTATTTTCTACTTGAGAGCTTGTTTGGGGTATTTGAGTCAACAAAAAGAATCAAAGCTAGGCCAGAGTGTCCAAAAAGCAACCAAACCACCACTCAAGCCTCTTTTCTTCTTCCAACGTCAATTGCGTGCTTTGTGCGGGTGCATAAGATTATGCAGTCTAACGTTATCGGACGGAACAAGGGGCAGTGGTGTGGGTCGTACAAGCGTGTGAGAGGAACAGCAGGGATATAGCGAGATTCAGCGTGACTCCGGCTTTCTTCTGAGACTAGTCAAATGTTATTTCAGCGCGGTTAGCCAAAAAAAAAAAAAAAAAAAAAAAAAAAAAAAAAAAAAAAAAAAAAAAAAAACAGCCCTCACCAACCGACAAACCTATGAATGAGTAGTCAGGTTGATTTATTTCACCCAAAGAACACCCTCCCAAGCACCCTGCAAACACCCTCACTTGATACCCTCAACCTCTGATCTTCGCTGAGCCATTATTAGACAAACCCAATTCGCCCCGGGTATATAACCCTGTGAAATCTATGATCTGCCCGGTATCATGATTTTTTCGCTTCTTTTCGCATCTTTGGCCACGGCTGGAGTCGTCAGACTGCCTCTTTACGCCAGAGACAGCTCGGAAACAGTCATTCATGGCCACCAAACCATGGGTGAGTGGTTTTACGAAGCCAACATTTTGGTCGGAACTCCGCCTCAAAACATTAGTGTGGTTTTCGATACTGGATCTGGAAAATTGTGGCTTCCGGGTGCTAATTCGACTGCCTGCTTAGCTGGAAACTGCACTCATTCTCAAGCTCCTTATGATGTCTCTAAATCATCGTCCTGGAGATACACTGGAGGAGGAGAACACTGGGGAGGAGATGGAATTGTTGGAGCTGAAACAGTGAGATACGCAGGTCAGGAACTTGACGGATTTGAGACGTGGGTGTCACGTGACGAAATGCGCAACAACTACGGCATTTTTGGTCACAGTCCAAACAAGGACAAGCATTCGAGTTTCATTTTGGCTTTGAAGAAGAGCAAGAAAATTCATAGAGCGGTTTATTCTTTGAACGCTCAAGAACCGATTGACTACAGAGGAACGTTCCGAAGAGGTAAACCTATTGTCAATAATGTCTATTATGGTGGTTTTGACCAGGCAAAGTATGAGGGTCCTCTTACCACTGTGAATTACAAAGGAGGGTATTCTATGGGGTTTACGAATATTCTGGTGGACGGAAAAGCTATGGTTTTTCAAGGCAAAAAAACACTTCTTCCTGATACTGGAGGCCTTTCTCTTCAGCTTCCAAACAGTACAGTTCAAGAGATTTCAAAACGGTATGGAAATGGACAATATGACCATAACGGCTGGCAAGTGGACTGCAATTCTCAACCGGAAATCACATACCAGTTTGGAGAAACGTTCATTCCGGTGAATCTGACCATGGAAGTGAGAAGAGAAGGTGGCTTATGTCATCTTATCGGTATCGATATTGTTCCAGAGACAAATTCCGAGTTCAGTGCAGGACCCATGTTCATTTCACGAGCTCTCATGATTTTTGACAATGATAAGAAACAGATCACGCTGGCTAAAGCTCGGTACACGGACGAGACGAATATTGTGGAACTGAGAGGCAGCAAGGTGCCTGGAGCCAAGAATATGAAAAAGTACAAGCCCAAGAAGGACAAGAGTTAGCATTGAATGATGATATGATTTTAAGCGGGTAGTAGGTGTACAACGAGCAGCGAAGCTGCGAGTTGTGAGTTGTATATTCTGTAGTCACGTGACGTCTAAATTTCGAACCTCTGTATCTCGTCCAATATCCAAGCTATGGAAATATTAGTAAGACCATTGTGACCGTGACGTTTTTGTGATTATTTTGACATCAAAAACGCCCTTCCTCACTTCGATAACAAATGTGATAGTCCTCATAAACTGTCAGGTTTAATTTCTCCAGGCTGCACCTTATTTACGGTAGATGATCCTTAACCTCTGTATCTCCATCAATATCCACGCTACGGAAATAATAACAACATCATCTTAGCCGCCACGTTTTTGTGATCATTTTGACATCCCTTAAGACTACAACAACCAGATGTGACTTGTGTATATTCTCATCAGCAGTCATTTTGACTGTATCATTCATAGATGGATCATAAGTAGACGAGTACACTAGCTACGAATATAGTGGCTTGATCATTTTAAAGCTACGGACCGGGGTTTCACTATGGCGTAAACGATTTTATCTTGTCGATAGTAGTTTTTCAAGTATGACCCACCAATAGTGGGAGATGCTGCACTACTTGAATGGGTCATAGGCTGATGAATAGTGGAGCTGCTGAGCTGGGAGTTTTACCATTCGATAGCTTTCAATGTGATGCATACGCTTATGTAATAATATATACTCGCTTCTGTAGTACAGTAATATTGGTCGTATAGCAGTGTTCTGATGTGCCTACTTACTAGACACTTATGAGAATTGACATAGTTGGCAAGAGTCACATTTTTTGATAGCTTATTGTTCAATGAAACTATTGAATGGATAAAATTGTTTCTGACAGTAGGATTATTTCAAGTACAGTATGTATATAAAAACAGTAAGTACAGTACTTAGTGGTTAAAAAAGTCTCGAACTCAAAATCGTTTCAAACTGAGATGGGTCAATTCAAGATGAACGGATAAGTGAAGACGGGACCATTATAATAAATATATCATATTCATCGCATGATTCAGCTCTACAAAATGCACTCTTCAGATTTCTTCGCGGAATTTCAAATATGTGCTGAGAATGCATTAAGGTGATATGTAAGCTATTTGGGGGTCACATACCATCACGAGAATATAATGAAGACGATATTTTTAAAAATGGTTTTGAGACTGCCCAGGCTCACCCAGAATGAATTCTGACTACGTGCACAAATATTAAAGGTGAGAAAAAATATTAGAGGCCATTTCTATCGTTTTGCTTCGAGGCCCTCTCAGAATAGGTAAACTCCCACTATAAAAGTCGATTTTACTCATTTTGGGGTCTCCGTAAAATGGCCACTGTGGGTCAGTTTAAATTTATTAAATTATTTCAACTGATTAATTAGACTAATTCGAACCCCCTATTTCACGTGAGAACCACTATATATTTCTTAAATATTCACCCACGTAGTTGTATCGACTCAAAACCACCTCATATTTGGTCATTTTCATAACCAAACTTTCACGGGAATTTTCACCCCTTAAACTTAACCGAAATACCCCAAAAACCTATCATAATAGTCTAGTGATGTCATATTATGTGTATTCAGTTATATTTTCCTAAAAAATAGCAATTTGAGGTCATGGTGTTCATTTGAAGCCCCTACAAAATCGGTGATGTGCGTGACAACTTAAGGTTGAGACTTTATTAAGTGTACCCACTGTAATGTGTATAGCTTAGGTCATAAGTCTGAATATTGCAGCTGTACCTTAATTAAAGCTGGCACACTAAATTACACTTACCAAATTATACACTCTTCTTCCTCACCACCACATGTACAGTGAAACAGAACACCATGCCGCGGGCCTCTAGGGGTTACCAACTCTAGTCGTTGATGTTGAAGTTAGGGCAGGAGCAGTACGAGCGAAGCGAGTACTGTGAGTGCCTGTTTGTGGTACAGAAGCATGAGCGTGCGAATGCTTCTGTGTAACGGTACACAGATACGAGTAGTACGAGCGTAGCGAGTACTGCCTGTGTCTGTGGCACTGGGGCACAAGCGTTAGCGAGTGCCCTGGCTAGCCACTGCCTGTGTCTGTGGCGCTAGGGCACTCGCTCAGGCTTGTGCCCTGTCCCTGTCGTGGCTCCGTGCCACTTCATGGACAGTTGTGTCACTGGGTCTGTCTCAGTGGCGTGTCTTTGTGGCACTTTGGCCTATCTCTTGTGGCACGAGCGTCAGCGAGTGTCATCCATGCAGCCATTGTCGTGGCTGCTTTCGGTCGGGTACTGTCCTACTCGTGCGTGGGACCGTGCCGTTGGGGCGGGTCTTTTTTTTTCCCCCCAGCCCCAAAAACGGCGGAGCGCTCGCCAAAATGTTGATTACGTAAGCAGCCTAAGTAGTTTGTTGGGACCGTAGTTGGGTTTTAGTTGGGATGACTCGAGACCGGACCTCAACACCGGACCCAAGCACCCAAGCCCCAAGGGCACAAGATCAACAACTACTCGCTGGTGTGGCTCCTTGTAGATGAATGAATACAACTGTGTAAGCAGTGTACTGACAGGCTACCCTTGGCTGTATAATGATCAGACCCTGTTCACAACTGAATACAGTACCGGTACAACAACCAGTATCAACTGTGACAGTAACATTAGTACGGTACTAGTCGGACACTACGGACTACGTCCTCATGTCCTCCTCATCTCCTTGTAGATGCATAAATACAGCTGTCTTATAAATGTTCAACCAGACACATTCTGACCCCAAGATGTGAATAATTTTTATACCGTTCGAATCGGCGTCAAAATCTACATCCGCCAGAGGTTTCCGTTTATTCGCAGCTATCTTGGTTGTCTTACAGTACTCAAGTGAAGAATGTGATCAGACTTTGTTCACAGCAGACTACAGTGCAAGTTCAAGTACCGGTACCACATGTCTGTAGCATGTTAGTAGTCAGACAGTTCGTACTACGTCCTTGTGCCTTTGCAAATGCAGTAATACCATTCATAAGCAGTCCACTGGCAGGCTACTCTTGTCTGTATATTGATCAGGCTCTATTAACTCAACTGACTTTAGCTAGTACCGGTACAAGTACCAGATGTGCTGTAACATGTTAATGATGGTCGGACACTACGGACTACGTCCTCATGTCCTCCTCACGTCTCCTTAAATGCATAAATACCATTTTCTAAATATCCCTAATTTTTTTTATCAATGTGGCTCAACCGATTTCTGTTAACGGACAACTTGTACGTCCTCTATGTCCCCCGTATGTTGCGTATGTTGATAGTGTTGGTCGGACACATTCGGACTACGTCCTCATATGTCCTCCTCATGTCCTCCTAAGCAGCAAGAGGAGCACCCAACACCGTCCCCTTAGACCCACTCTTGAACGCAATTTCAGTAGCGTCAGGGTCCTCCGTCAGCGCCAGTTTAATCGGGTTCTCAGCAGATGTAATTCGGCCCAGGTTCTCTCGAGCAGCTCGTCGTTTCTGCTGAGTCTTGGTCTCATCATCGTCCATCTCGTCGTCATCCTCGTTGAGAGTCACGGACTGGGCGATTTTTCCGATAATGTTGGCTCGCTTTCGAGACCCCACGCCCTGAATGGCATCGACGTCAATCTCTCCCAGACGGCTGACAATGTAGTCTGCGTTTCGAGAGTTTTTCTTGGCCCGCTTCTTGGTGACGAGCTTGGTGGTAAGCTCAACGCCCTTGCCGTCTCGTCGCACGTACGAGTTGCCCTTGTTTTTGTTGTGCACTCGGGGCTTTTTGCCGAGCACCTTGGGCTTGTGGATGTTGTTGTTGTTGGGCATTGTGGTGGTGAAAAAGTTGGAACGGAAAGTTCATGCACAAAATATTTTCATGCAGAAGGAATTATCATGCATAAGGTTTGGGAGGACTCAGGGAGGACATATGAGGGCGTAGCCCGAATGTGTCCGACCAACACTATCAGAGCCACCTATAATATCATACAAAATTCTACCACAATGTACTGATCTCTGGCTTTCTGCTCGAATTTTTCCCAAATTTCTAGACTACCAGGGGACTAACTATAAGCCTTCCTATAATCTAAGTAACTCCCAACTAAACTTCCATATACCCAACAAGGTTATTGGGAGGAATGGTGGCGAAATGAAATTAATGAAAAACAAATCAAACAACTGCAAAACAATTGCAAAAAAATACAGAAAAATCAGAATAGCTTTATAAGCGCGTTTACACATCAATTAAACTCACAATAAACCCCCAAATATTTCTAGCATGACAGGAAAGAACATGCAAGTATGACACTTACGAATGCAAGCTTGCTCTATCTTAGTACGAAGCACTACAGATCGAGTCATCTCAACATACACTATAACACTCCAGATAGACGAAAATAAATAAATACGGACCTCCTATCGTACCACCCTACAGTGTCCTATGGCTTCTTTTTTTTTCATTTTTTTTTTTTTTTCATTTCCATTAAATAGTTTAAATTTTTCAAACTCTATCACCCACTGCAGCATCGGTACCTCAACCACCACCATCTTTTTCCCCTCCACTTCAAAAATTCGCCCGTTACACCTACTCAGCCGCCAGGCTATTCGACGGCTAGCACACTCCAAAGCCATGTCCAAAACCCCCGAATCCGACGTCTGGCCTTCGGTCAATGTGTACACCTACATGGGCTACTCGTCCGACTGTCCTGGAGCAGTGGCTGTTTTGCAGACGCTCAAGGGCGAGAAATTCATGTTTGGTCACGTGACCGAGGGTACTCAAAGAGCTATTCTCGAGCAGCGTCCGAAAATCACCAAAATGTCGGGCATTTATCTCACTGGACCTGTTACTTGGACCACTCTTTCGGGTCTAGCTGGCTTTCTACTCACTTTGGTGGGTATGGGAAAGTCCGATCTGGCTCTACGATCGTGTGGCGAGAATGTGGGCTGGTTTTGTGCCACCTGGAGACACTTTGTGTTCCATAAAACCATGTCTATCCATACTGAAAGAATGACTGAAGGCCATGTGGACGAGTTTGTCAACATTGGAGGCGTTTTGATCACTCCTACAGCTACTAAACCGGCTGATACACATATCCAGAAGTTGTCCAATCGAAATCTACAACCTCTAAGACGAGATACGCCCTGGGGTAATGTTTACAGTGTGTTGAGCACCATGTTTTCCAAGAACGCTGATAATATTTTGCGCAAAGATAACCAGCGAAAACAGACGTCTACGGTGCTCCCTGAAGTCGATTTAGATGAGAGATCGTCGTGTTATATTGTTCAGATGCATGAGAAGCGAGGTAAGTTTGACGGAAAATTAGCTGCCAAGTTGAACGTTCCTAGAGCTCAAATCAAGCATTTGATTGATGGACAAGATCTCACTCTGGAAGATGGAACTACAGTCACTCGAGATATGTTCATTAAAGGAAATCAGCAGTATGGAAGAGTGTTGTTTCTGGACATTCCAGATGCTAGATATGTTGATGGAGTGATCAATTGTCCTGAATGGACTAGAAACTACGACTCAAAGGTCGCCCAACCTGTTTATGGAGGAGCCAAGAAACGGGATTCAGCGGAAATCGAAGGAAACGTCTCTGAAACACCGAAAAACATCCCAGAATCGTACATTTCGCAGGTTTACCACTTTTTCGGACCCGAAATGGAGTCCTACTTTGCTGCAAACCCCGAACCGTACTTTGAGTGGATGGATAGTCTAGGAAAAGATGTACTTCATGTTGTTTCAGCTCCCTGGCTTGATCCGCATGCTCTGGTGTATAGAGGAAGTGCTTCTCTGTGTGTCAAGCTGAGGAATATCTTGGGAGACCAGTTTCCTTTGCATGTGAAGGACTACAGGACGCTGAAAAACGAAAAAAGCGATTTTCTCAAAAATGAGGATATCCAGCAGAGATTCAATATCCACCAAATGACAGCACGTGACGCGTTTTCCATTGAACCGAATTCTGAACCCTCCAAAAAGGTCATTGTCGAAACTACTCAATACGACGGTCTGGATTACGCTACTGAGGTTACTGAAGTCGATAGACCGTTTACTGGTTCTCTCAAGAACAAAGCTGAGCTTCTGACACTTGGAACAGGTTCAGCATGTCCCTCAAAGTACAGAAACGTTGCTGGTTTGATCATGCGAGTTCCTCATGCTGACTCTTTTACTGGTGTAGTTATGGACTGTGGAGAAGGCACTTATGGTACTTTGACACGAATGTACTCTGCCTCTGGAGTCCACCAAATCATGAAGGAGATCAAAATCCTGTACATTTCCCATCTCCATGCTGATCATCATCTTGGAGCTCCTAACCTCATTTTCAAGTGGATGGAAGCCAACCCTGAAGATGCCGTTCTTACAGTAGTAGGACCTCCTGCTTACAAGACGTTTCTGGAAGAAATGGCCAACTTCCGGCCAGAAATTCGAGCCAGAATCAACTTTTACGGCTGTTGGAGTTACTTGGATAAACATATTTCCACTTCTCAACTCCCTCAAGTGCCTGGATTGAAGTCTATCAAAACATGCAGAGCTCAGCATTGTGATGACGCGTTTTGCGTGGAGTTTGGTTTTGAACTGGACGATGGAGAAACGTTCAAATTCGCATACTCGGGAGATACAAGACCTATTAAGCGGTTTGCTGAACTTGCTAAAAACTGTGATCTGGTTATTCATGAAGCTACTCTAGATAACGATCTGGCAGATGAAGCTGTGATTAAACGACATTGCACGTTCAAAGAGGCTCTGGAGGTGTGTAAGGAGATGCAAGCTGATCACGTGGTACTCACCCACTTCTCTCAACGGTATCCAAAGTTACCTGAACTGAGCTCTTTGACGCTCAAGAGTAAAAATGGAAAGAGCGTGCCGGTGGCGATTTCGTTCGATATGATGCGAATTCGTCTGGGAGAAATTGACGGGCAGGCAAAGCACTTTGACGCCATTTCTGCTGCTCTGGCTGATGAGGAGGAGATTGATAAAAAGGAGGAGGAGCAGGAGCTGTAAATAATATACGAGTAGATAGAGGAGGTCAAGGGGAGTAGTTTGGTAGTAAATAAGGTGGGATTTGGGTGTGGGAAGGTGTAGTTATGATCATTTCAAGTTCTGCTCGCAAATCTGAAAAAACATGGAAGAGCGCGAATTGTAAATTTGAGTATCTGGGTTGATAGAAGAGATCATGGGGAGTAGATTGGTACTAAATAAGGTGTGGTTTGGGTGTTCCCAAGTGTAGTTATGATGATTTTCAGTTGTGGCTGGAAATATGAAAAACGAGGAAGAGCAGGAATTCCAAATGTGAGTACATGAGTAGATAGAGGAGAAGAAGGCGAGTAGTTTGATACCAAGCACGACCTGTTTTGCGTATTCCCAGGTGCAGTTATGATGATTTTCAGTTGTGGCTGGAAATATGAAAAAGCTAGAAAGAGCCATAATTGTGAATCTGAATACATGAGGAGATAGAGGAGACGATAGCGAGTTGTTTGACACCAAGAACGACTTGTTTTGGCTATTACAAAGTGAGGTTATGATATTTTTCAGTTGTGGCTGCAAATATGAAAAAACTAAAAAGAGCATTTGAATACATTGGAAGATAGAGGAGAAGACGGCGAGTAGTTTGACACCAAACAGAATATATTTTGAACAGTCTTAAGTGCATTTGTAATGATTTCTAGTTCAGGTCGGATATCTCAAACAGCCCTAACCCTATTGAAAACCTTAATTTTGATTTTCTGGAACCCTAACCCCCTCCCAATCGGGATTTTATTTTTAAAACTCTATTTTCTGCACTACTTCCAGTACAACAGCACCTCTGTATCACACCGACAAACATGTCATACAACAAACGAGGACGTGATGACGACGACGACTATGATCGTCGGCCGTACAAGCACACGCAATCGACCCACCAGATCTTCGACCGACTCTACTTTGACATTGTCGAAATTGGCGATCCTTCTCGAATGCCTGTCAGTAATCGAGTAGCTCAAGCCGGATTTGGTTTTGCGCAAGATGTCGACAATCTCGCTATTCGCAACGGTGTTCTCGAGACGTTCATTGCGACTATCATGGAGCAACCTCACAAAACCCCTCTTGTTGCTGGTATTATTCTGGTTGCCAATTCGTCCAATTCTCTTGCAGGTCAGCTTTGTGTTGAACATCTGCACTCCAAGATTGAGGGCTGGCTCAAGCAGGGTAACTACAACGCCGTGAAGATTGCGGTGCGGCTTTTGGCGTGTCTGGAGGGCATTATTGAGGAAGGTAGAGGGGTGGTGGTGTTTCTTGATCGGCTTTTGGATAGAGCGATTGAGCTGGACAAGGAGGGAGGGGAGGAGGTGAAGCGACTCCCGCTGGTGGAGGAGCTGTATGCGGCTATCTTCCTGACTCTGCCGTACGTGGCTTCTACTCTTGTGTCTCTGAACAAGTCTGTTGAGGCTTGTGATGTTTTGCTTGAGAAAGCCAATGCTCATTTTGGCGCTGACAAGTTTGTCTCGAATGGAATCGTCGAGCCCTACACTGGAGAAAACACGCCCTACGAGTGTGATTTGTTCCTTGCCAACCTCTACGCTGGTGTCAACACTGTTGCTAAAGAGGGATGGCTGGTTAAATCGTTCATCAATGTCGGTGAACTGATTGAGCCTGTGATTGAGCAACGTGAACCCGCCAAACACGTTTTTCCCGCTGTTTCCATCCCCGAAGTTCTCGTCAGTTCGACTTCCACCGATTACATTTTCCCCAGAGTGTTCTTTAGAGCGTACATGCCCATTGACGTGGAAGGCGAGCAAATGAGCACTGTCCCTGATCCCAAATCGTACGACGCCGTGCTCTGGAGAGATATGTTGTCCGATACAATCCAGCATCTCGATTTCAACCGAAAAGAGTGTGCCAAGCAGCTGTTCACTCTGGACCTTTTCCTTGCTCCTGGAACGTTCACAGGGCCTGGAATTTCGGTTGATAAACTGAGTGGCAAGTTTCTGGACGCCAAAGCCGATGATCGGGTCATTTCTACTCTCAAAGTCGAAGATGTGGCTTCCGAAGCGATTCTGAGTGAGCTTTTCAGACTTGCTACTCCCCCCCTTCAGCCTGCCTACTTCCATTCTCTCTTCATTGAGGCGTGTATTATGGCTCCCCAAGCTATTGCTCCTGTTTTCGGTCGAGCTGTGCGATTCCTCTTCGCAAACCTGCGCTCTTTCGATACAGAACTGATCCACCGGTTCCTGGATTGGTTCTCACACCACCTGTCCAACTTTGGATTCACGTGGAAGTGGCAGGAGTGGGTGGAACATGTGGATCTGGACGAGCTGGACCCCAGATTGGTGTTCATCAAGCAGCTGATCAAGAAGGAGCTGCGTCTTTCGTTCGAGTCGCGAATCAAAGAGACGCTGCCCGATGAACTCGTCGTGTTTGTTCCTACTGACGGAGAACAGATGCCTGCTTACGAGTACATTGAGTCCGAGAACCAGTACAGAGAGGTGGCTGATCAGCTGTTGGATGTTCTCAAGGATAAGTACGATCAGGGCGTTTCTGAGTCGTACCTGGAGGTGCTGGATGTAGTCAAGGAGGCTGTTCCTGCTGATAACAGAGAGCTTTTCCTGGATATTGTGATTGGAGCTGCGATTTTCGTTGGTTCAAGATCTCTCTCTTTATCTCAAGATTGGATTTCTCGACTGGCTCAGCAGCTGCAGCATGTCATTGAGTCTGCTGAAGATGAGGCTGCTGCTGTGACTACGGTGATGCAGTTTTACAGAAACCAGCCGCATGTCGGAACTGTCGTCCTGCACTTTTTGCTGCTTGAAAACGTGATTTCTCCTGCTTCCATTATCACCTGGCTGTTTGAATCCAAGGGCGATATCGTGTTTACCGAGAACCACGGCTGGGAATGTCTGATTCGAACTCTTGACGAAGTTGTTCAAGAAGGAGAGGTTCAGGATCACGTGAGTCCTTTCAGATCTGTGTTTGAGTACCTTTCTGTCAAGGAGGATGACTCTGAGCAGCTCGTCTGGTGGAAAAATCAGGTGACTAAATCGCTCGTCAGAAAGTACGTTGATTATATCAAACACGAGCAGATTCTGGAAGTTGTGCCTGCAAAGGTGAAGGAGATTGTGGGAGAGTATCTTGCTGTCCGACCTTTTGTTCCTGAAAAGAAGCAGAAAGTCGCTGACGTGGAGATGGCTGAAGCTGTTGAAGACACTCCTGCTGCTGCTGCTACTGAAGCTGTTGCTGATGCTGCCGTTGACACTCAGCTAGAAAAGACCGAAGATGATGTCACCAAGATTGATAAGGAGGAGAAGACTGAGGACAAGGTGGAGAAGGATGCCGCCATGGAGGAGTAGGTTATGTAATTTTAAAATGTTTGATTTAGCAGAGTGTACTCTGAGTGTAGACTTTTTTTTTTTTTTTTTTTTTTTTTGTATAAAGAATAATCAATTAATATGGAATAAATCCATAAACCACTCTAGAGAGTGTTGTGCAGAGTGTAAGTTCATTAATGAAGGCGCTGTATTGACCATTGATTTTATTGGTATTTAAAATCAATTAAAATGGATTAAAAATTATTAATCCAAGAATTCGTTTTTAATCTTCTTAAATTAATAATTGATTTAAAATGGATTAAATCAATAAATCAAGCTAGAGAGTGTTAAACAGAGTGTAGACTTGATATAAAAGGGACTGTATTGACCATTGATTTTATTAGTACTTAAATTCGATTAAAATTGATTAAAATTAATAAACCAAAAATTCATTTTTAATCAATAAATTAATTATTTAATTCATTTTAATTAAATCAAGCACTCTTGCGTGTAACTATTACTGGTACCGAAGTATTAGTAGTTGATTAAAATAGATGGAAATCAATTAATAAATCAAAATTCATTTCTACTTAGTTTTTTAATTATTTAATATTATTTAATTAAAAATTATAACTTCAACACCTGACAAAGCAACTCAACTAGCATCGCATCAGTAAACTCCCTCGCCTCCTTTGAATCACCGATCATAGCAGCGTGTTTTTTCAAAAAAGCTGCAAACAAAGGCTGAGCCTCTGTAGCGTTACTTTCATAGGCAGTTTTCCACATTTTCATCGCCTCCGAAAAACTCAGCGGTTGAGAATGAGTAGCCATATAACAAGTCGCCATTTCTTGCAGGTCTGGAATATCATACACTGCTGAAATTGACAATAGTTCCACAGCACAGTTCCAGGTCATTTTCTCAATATCTTTGCCGTAAAAGTAGTGCACCAAAACTTGTACTGATTCTCTTGAATAAGGCAGTTTCAAAGTCTGAGTCTCTTTCTCTACCATATCAATAGTAGAAGCTGCTGAGAAAAAGGGCCATAGATTTTTCAGCAGAAAAGAATGAACTGGAAATAATGAGGAGTCCTGTGAAGAGATGTAAAAATCGTGTTTTCGGTCTTGCAAAACAATTTCCATCCCCTTCCTTCTCATATCATTTGTATGTTTCATATGTTTAGGATCAGACAAACGACGCAAGTCAACAGGTTGTTCTTTGGGCTGTTTGGCTAAACGAATCTGCTGGGCACACTGACCAGTACCTCTGTCAGTTGAGTAATATAAATGATCTGGATCCTTCCAATCTGTTCCGATTTCAAAATAGTACATGTTCTCCATTTGAATGTAGATTGTTTTTCCAGACATCTCAAAGACATCAATGTCGACCAACCAACTTCTATCGTCCATGTTAGCACGTTCAACTGCAAGACGTGCAACTCTCGTTTCTGTTTTCTCCCAGTCAATTATCACAGGATTGATGGTATATCGGAAGCCTTTATCACAATAGAGGCTCAGCTCAGCAGGGAAAGCTATACCGAATCTTTTTGAAATTTCAATGTAACAGGGTAATTTGTAGGTTTTCATGTTGGTTGCTGGTGTACAAAATAGCTTGTGCCATCGCCTTATATAAATAGTTCCATAACTACTAACAAGTCTAGAAGATGTCTCACAGTCTTTAGATCTCCAATAAGCTAAACTTTTGCCACCCCTAAAACCATCCTTAATTCTTAATATTTCGTAAAACTCCGTTTACTCGCCGAGTATCAACACTACGGCCAAGTGAATACAACTACTAAAATCGTCTCGTTCTCCTCTCCATTTTGAACCCCCTGGAGATGTATTTCAGGCACTCCTAGCGTCCGTAAACTCGACACAAAGTGTGTCAAAAATGAAGTGACATCTAGCCCGATTGACTGGTCCAGATCAGTACACACGCAGCTGTTCTGCTATACCAGTTGAGAAGCCATACAGTGATTTTGTCGTAGTGAAAATTTATTAGTTGAAGATTTAGTTGGTTTTTGTTGAGGATGAAAATCCTTTAGGGGTCGGTTTTCGGGGTTCCAGGGGTCGTCGGGAGATTCTGAAGAGTGCAAAAGATGGGGGATCGAACGTTGCCAACTAATATTCAAAACCAGAAAGATGGCTGGTACAAAATTTGGAGCTAGAGCTGATCTAAGATCGTGTCATAAGTGAAGTGTAGTTAGGCTTTTGTGGGAAAGTAGTGATAACCTTAGAAACTGGACCTTCCAAAGGACTACACAATATCAGCCAACATGAGTATTCAGTGTTACAGACACTCGCCTCACGTGATTCACATCAGCATAAAGGGAAAAAAAACAAAAAAAACAAAAAACAAACTAGACTACCAAGGATCAGGGTATCAGTTACTGTAGCTACCATACAGCCATTACCAGGTTTCATACTACCGGTAGACAGTTCATATATCTTACATAATCAATTCATGCTTACATAATCACTTCAGTCTTACATAATCACTTCTCGCTTGGCACCTACAACTTTGCTTGAATCTCCCTCTCCCTCTCTTTTCTAAAATCGTCAGCCTCCCTCAAATTCGCCTGATCTTTTCTGGCGTACAAGTAAAAGTCCTTTGTCTGCTCCAACACCGGCTGAAAAATCGCCATTCGCATTTGTCGATAATTCACTTTACCAACCAACGGTTTCACCTTCTTAGCCAGCTCATCAACCTCAGTCCATCCTCCAGCTACATCAATTAGCCCTTCTTTAAGAGCTTCAGCAGCAGTAAACCGATGACCTGTCATGGTGATTTTTCTAGCCAACCGAGGTCCATATTGATGACTATGAACGCTCATAAGACAAGCCTGTAGAGACGCGTCAAAATCGATTTCGTTCATGCACAACCAGCCTTTTTTGGGGTTCATGATTTTGAAATCGTGATGATTGGCCAGAATAAAAGCTCCAGCAAACGCGTGACCGTTAATATGAGCAATTGTAGGCCATGGAAACTCGATAAAGGCTCGCTGAAGACGTCCAAAGTACCGGTGGAAAAATTCAGGCGTGCTTTTGGCCTGTTCCCAGTTCAAGCCGTTGGAATAAAACTTGGGAGTGGTGGAACACGTGACTAGAGGTTTAGGAGAGTCTTTCTTGGTCATCAAGAGGTAATAAAGAGCTTCAACAAACGCATCAATGAAATCACGTGAAAGTCGATTTTCAGGCGCGCTGTTGAATTCCAACAAGTAGTAATCCGGCTTGTCGGTCAGAATCAGCAGATCTTGAGCAGTTTGGCCTTTTTCAGGCAGAGGAAAAGTAGCAATGAGGGTCATGGTAAAAGTGAAATTTGAAAAAAGCGTTTCTCGAGGTTATATACTGATTAGGTTCCCCTCCCAACTGTGGGGTACTGTATGCAGGCATGCAGTGTGTGCGTAATTGAATATTAGTATATGATTACAAAGATGAGATGTGGTGACGTAAGAGGGGATGTAGGGTGTATTAGTAATGCTGCTTATGTAATGAAACAGGTTTTTCGTGATTTATTGCTCTCAATGTCTACTTCAGGCGCTTCTGCTTACCCCACTTTACCACCTCGGCCGTTGATGCATGCATGATAATAATAACTATATGCCTTATCACCGTTGGAGGTTGTACGGGTGGTTTTCGGGTGGGTCGAGGGTGAGTGGAGGGTGGGTGGAGGGACACAATTAAGGTCTGTAGATGTGTAGTGTAGTTGTAGGCGGTTTAAGAGGGGCTTCTTTTTTTTTTTTTTTTTTTTTTTTTTTTTTTTTTTTTTTCTCCATTAATAAGGGTCCTCCCTGAGTTTTTTCATTTCTTGAAAACAAAAGTCATCTTTTGGGGTAATATTTTCTTTCTTCAAGCGTAGGGTGAGTGGAGAGACAGATAAAAGGTCTATACACGTACAGTATAGTTGTAGATGTTTTAAGGGAGTTTTTTTTTTTTTTTTTTTTTTTTTTKTTYTCCAGCAAGGGACCCCTCTTGATTTCTTTACGAAAACAATGGCTCCTCCTTAAGTAATATTATCTACCATAATTCATAACACAACAAATGACAATGTGTATAAATGATGAACAGAATACGTAGACAGACAGTACTGGTGCAGTACCAGTACAGTAACAGATATTACACTGATACTGCTTGTTTTGTAAAAGTCTCGGTTGTAGACTGATGATGTTCTGTTTCGTCGGGTAACAAAAGTCTAACTGGGTGTTAGAGGAGAGATGGAACCGGCTCTGGCTCGAAATATTAGTATCTGTGAAGGGTGGGATATTTGGTATTTGCTTAGAATGTGAATACTGGCTATCGAATGGTATACTCTTCTAAGCTACTGAGTTCACCCAATCTGCTATTACTAACAATCAATAATCATGTACAAGTATAAGCCCACGTTTAACCCCATATAATTTACCAATCATGACATGCACATTTAGCCGCCATATTAGACGATATTAGATACTGTAACACAATGTCGATCACTCAACTTAACGAGATATGATTGATACCAGTGAGTACAGTATTGTACAATTAAAAATTATCAATGCCAATCAACTTATTTACTACTGTTATCTATAGCTGTGCCGTAAGCTCGTAAATATCTCACGTTGAACAAGATTACCTTTGCTCATATCATTAACGTTGAGTGAAGCCTACTGGATACTGTAATTTACAGTGTTCCAAGTAGACAACCAATCTCTCATCAAACATCATTTTTCATGATTTTTTTTTCCTCATTTTTTTTCTTCATTTTTTTCTGATTTCTTTTTATCTCCACATCTCACTACACATAAAGTTCGGTCCCTGAGGATGGTTCAGACCTGCATAAATGATCTACATCAACTTTATATTCTTCGACTTTGACCTAAGTTCCTGAACGCTACAGACCAGTTGGAGAAACGTGAATACTACCATTGGAACCGCCTCTTTCTCCTCATTCCAACCATACCCTTCATACCCCCACTACCCTCTTACTTCACCTTCAACCCCGATGCCGTGCGAACTCTATCCACCAATGTTACATCCATCTGCCTATATATACCCTCCAGAAGTCTCTACTCCTCAGCAACATGATTTCCACACACCTCCTCCTCGCTACAGTGGCTTCAGCTGCTGTCATCGGTGTTCCTCTTCGTGCTAGAGACGTTGACTCTTATCCCGAGGTCAAGGCTCACCTTTCAGCTCGTCAAGGATCCGTTCCACATGGATCCATGACCAAAGGACATGTTTTTTACGAGGCCGAGATTGAGGTTGGCAACCCTGCTCAAAAACAGACTGTTTGTTTTGACACTGGTTCTCCTCTTCTATGGCTTGCAGGACACAACTCCACAGCCTGCAAGGAGGACAACTGTGTGTCTTCTTTCGATGTGACCAAATCTTCGACCTGGAAGTACTCCAAACCCGGTACTGGGTGGGGAGGACACGGATTTTGGGGTGAGGACACTATGTCTTATGCTGGAGCGACTCTGGACGACTTTAACGTCTATGTGAACCAGGACAGTATGAGAAACCCGAAAAATCTTGGAGTCTGGGGTCAAGCTCCTAACAAGGACCCTAAAGCTTCGTTTGTTCAGGGTCTGGCTGCTTCTGGAAAGATTTCTCGAGCGATTTACTCCATCAACGCTGAATATTGGATCAACTACAATGATCCAAAAACCGAGGGTACGGTTTCCAACGTTTATTATGGAGGATTCGATAAAAAGAAGTACCAGGGACCTCTCACCACCGTCAACACTTCTGGATATGGAGCTTATGGTATTCCTATTTCTGGTCTCTCAGTCAACGGACAAAAAATTCAAGGAGAAAGAGACCATGCTGTGGTGCTTGATACGGGAGGACAGAACTTTGAAGTTACTAATAACACCGTTGGAGCTCTAGCTAAAGCCAATGGAGGTAAATGGGGCAACAAAGGATGGGAACTCAAGTGTGGATCAAGGCCTACTTTGACGTACGAAATTGGATACACTCATCTTGATTTGGACGTGACGCCTTATGTTTATACTGCAGACGATGGAGTGTGTCGGTTCCGCGGTTTGAGAGTGGTTCCTGATACCAAGGGCACCCTTCTGACTGGTCCTGCTTTGATTTCACGAGCTTTGGTTATTTACGATAACGATCGAAGCCAGATCACGGTCGCAAAAGCGAGATACACCAAGGAAAGTGAGGTTGTTGAAATTACAGGCGATATTCCGGGGGCTGTGCTTTACAGCGATTTTCTCAAGGGTAAGCCTCTTGAATAGGGTATAGGTCAATGAATATTAGTGCTAGAGGGAAACGGAGTAGATGGGAGGAATCGGGAGGAGAAGGGCTTTCGAATGGTAGTAAATAGGCTATAATAAGAGTACATTTGTGGAAATGTTTTTGGTTGTGCTAATGGAGTGAAGCAAAGGCCAACTCAACATATTTTTTTTATTTTTATTTTATTTTTTCATGTGACTGGATTATTGAATATTTGTCAGGAAACCGACTCTGCTGATTCCAGCAGTACTATCCACTACCCCCTGACGTTTACATAAACCCCAGCTTTCCTCTGAACAAAGTCTAACTAATGGGTTTAACTAGAGAAAAATGAGGAAACTCGGTTTGGAGCATCTGAGAGGTATCTGAGGTAGCTAGAGATGGTTATGGAGTCGTAATTAATGTATAAACAAAGTATTTGAGCTTACTACGTTCGTCTAGCTCTCTGTACGTGCCGTGTTGTGTATTACTGTAAAGAGAATAGCGGGCTCTCTAGTAAACAATTTTGTATGGACAAGTGGCGATATTATTAGATTTCTGGAATCTCCCGTCCCGTGGCTTTCTAACTGTATAACTCTTGAATTGTTTGTGTAACTTTAGCGCTGTACTGATGTGTTCTTCATTGAGATTAAAGGTACCATTCCTTCACATCTCAACAGGCAACTGAAATGGTGATAGATATCCTACTTCAGGTGAATAGTTGTATTGTGATATTCAGATTCCTGATACCCTGGAACTAACAAGACCCAAAATAGTTCAAATACACTCAGATATAGCTGACTTTGGTTGGACAACAGTTTTGAATTTCCGAGCCGCACGTTTACCTCGTCTGAAAAGGTCCATCTGTTTCTCCCAAAATAGGACTAATCTGGAATTTTAAAATCGCAACTGCATCCCCTCGAGACGATGATTCCAATGAGCTATCTTAGGAGTCGGTAGCTAGCTCGGAAGGTGCTCTAATCCGCTTAATAGTTCCAGACGTTATCAATTGATCCCTGCAGCTTTTCTTAGACAAAATGGTATTTATTATATATAGTTAGAATCTACAAAACGAGGCGAATCCAATGGTACCGGTACTATCCACGATCCTCTAGATCGTATGTAGCATTCTCAGTGAGTAGTTCTATCTCACAGTACAAGCAAGTCTCAACTCACTTCAAACCCTTTTATAAAACCATAGCCCTGCTTAATAAGAGATGTATTTGTATGATCTTCTAGACTAAACCTCAACAGATTGTATCTTTCTTTTTCTTTCTTTTTCTTTTTTTTTTTTTTTTTTTTTTTTTTTTTTTTTTTTTTTTTTTTTAGTAGATCCCTCAATTGCTCCCCCAACACTGTTAAATTTCATGAAGGGACGAACCGACCAACCGAAACTTAAGATGCAGAATACACTCTTGTGAATTACACACCCTGGTATAAGGCGACAATCTCGACCAGTTATCAAAAAAAACCTGTCTCTGTTTTTTATCATTCACAAACGAGTCCACTTGTCTATGCCAAAAAGTCGCATTTAGAGAAGCTTCTTCAGGCCACTCGTTATGAGGATCATACGCTTCTCGAGCTGAATATAGATACTTCCATTCGAGTTTTGGTTCAGCTTTGTTGTATGTTTCGTTCAACGGAGAATAATAATTATGCGAGTCCATAATCTCAAACGTCTTTGTATCAACCGAATAATACCTCCAGGCAGGATTGTACTTGTCTATAGGAGTAATAGACTGTACGATCCAAGCTACTCCTACTGCATCTGCTTCTTTTCGAGACGTGTTTGCTGAGTCATAATACAAACCAAATTGGTCAGCATGAGTATGTCCAAAGAGGTTAGCTGCAATCACGTGAGGAGAAAATCGCACAATAATCTGTCTCAAAACTTCAGTTCCCCAAGGAACAGCATCTGCATCTCCTCCTGTAGGAACATGAGCAATGAGCCATACTTTAGTTCCTTCTTTTTCAGCTCTCAGAAGCTCCTCCACTAACCATTTGAAAAGTCCACTGGGGTCGGGATTACTAATATTCCAGTAATTGTAGTAATTTTCCTCGTACCAAAAGTTTGAATCGAGTGAAATAACTCTCAAACCACTCTTTGAAGTCACTGCAAAACTGCCATATGTATGTCTAGCTTGCTCTTCTTGTTCCTCATTGATCCAGTTGTAATCTTTCCACATTCTTGCACTGAGCTCAGTGTTCCAAACAAACTCGTTAGCGTATCCTGACGAATTTTGAGCCATTTGAGCATACGGAAAGGAATCGTGGTTGCCAAAGGTCGGGTAAATGGGTAAATCGCCAAGATGTTTTTTCATTTGGTAGTAACATTCATGTTCACTTTGGAGAGTGAGAGAAAGAGACAAGAACTTGTCAGTATCATGAGACACCATATCGCCTGTAAAAACTCCGAAATCAAAGGAGATTTTTGACGCAATGGTTGAGACGTGGTTAAGCGACTTCTCAAGCAAAATCTGAGGTGTATCACAATGATAAGTTCCCAGTTTCTGAGCCTTCCCAACTACTGCATTCGGACTATTAGTATTGATACTTTCAGGTACACAGCACATGTACCGATCACAGTCAGATTCAGCACCTTCCTCATACCTCAAATCAATATGGATATCACTCAAATGAAGTACATTGAAAGTTTTGCCTTCACTTTTGACAAAACTCGATTTCGGAGTCTGCGGTTTATCACCCCACCAAGAACTCAACTGAGGCTCGAAATCAGGCATTTCAAATTCACACGCGCCATTTCCAAAATGCCAGCAAATGTTGGTACCATCCACACCTCTCGGATCAATCAGAGAAAGCACATTGGTGATATGTTGTCCGGTAGCTCCTCTAGCTAGGGTATCGTCTCTGTACACCTCACAATCGGCTTTCCAGGCGTACTTTTCGCACAATTTGACCATGATCGGGGGAACGAGTCGGGGTGAGAGCTTTGCAAGCTTGTTTCCAAGTACTAACAGGTTTTTGCACTTGGTACAGTCGTCTGAAGCTGTTGCAAGAATCCCTTCCACCTTACTCTCCACCCAGCTCGATTGAAGATCCGTAGAAAACTCTGGAGCAGCCAGAAATGCGCTTTGGAGCCCCACGGACCCGAGAAATACCTGGATCAGCTGGTTGAACATGTTTAGAGTGAAAAGAAACGTTTTGGAGACAGGCCAAATCTAGCTCATCCCCCTTGCATGATAACGCACGTGGTGCATGATTGGCTGGGAAAAATGGAATTTAGAAAAAAAATCAGGAAAATTGGAAGTACAGTAGAAACGATTGGTTGTTGTTTTAGCAGGAAATTAGTGATTTTTCATTTGCTTCTGCTGGGGAGTATTAAAGCGAAACACTAGAAATCTAGAAATCGACCTCAACGGCTCAAAACTCATCTGACGGAGCTGTAACTCATACCACATGTTCTTTGGGTCCTCACTTCCCCCCTACAACTTCCCTTATATCTCCACCTACCCTGGATCATCCACAATCAGCTTTCTCCGGGATGACTAAGCAGTTGCAAAAAAGCAGAGCCCACATTTTGAGTTTTTTTAGCGAAATTTGCCTGGCTAGCTCAATCGGTAGAGCGTGAGACTCTTATTCTTAAGCAATCTCAAGGCTGTGGGTTCAAGCCCCACGTCGGGCTTTTTTTTGATTTTCAAACAACGAATGTTGTGTGGGTGAAAATGAAGACAATTTTTTGGTCACATGAAAATTCTGAGGTGTGCTATTTTATTATTACCGATTTCATAGACACAGCGTTTCAAGGTTTGTATGAATATGGAAGGTGTTGTTCTTAGGACTATTCATCATTAGCACCTGTATACACGCAAAATCAAAAATTTGAAAGCATTATATCACTCAATTGACCCGGTAGAACACTTTGGCACCCTCAAAACACCCCCTTTACTATCAAAAACACCTACTTTTCACCCCACCCCCAATCTCCCACCAAAACTCTAAACCCCTTAAACCTCCCACGTGGAGTGAGGTGCATGACACTTTCATCAATTCAGATTCTCTCTTCAACAATGTCCCTTGAAGCAATTCGATACGACGAGAAAAAGCACACTCTCACCATTCTCGACCAGCTGCGGCTGCCTCATGAGTCCGAATACGTGACTATCAACAACTCGGAAGACGGCTGGAAGGCCATCAAGGATATGGTTGTCCGAGGAGCTCCTGCAATTGCCATTGTGGCTATCTTGTCTTTGGCAGTGGAGTTGGTTCATGGGGCTAAGGTGTCACGTGACCAGAATGTCGCTGACGTGGCCTCCTTTATTACTCAGCGGCTCGATTATCTGAATACTTCTCGGCCTACTGCTGTAAACCTGTCTGATGCTGTTGGCTCGTTCAAGAGTTTGGTTAGTGCACAAAACGAGTCTTCCGGTCAGCTGATTGACGCGTTCCTCTCTGCGGCTCACAAAATGCTCGTTGACGATGTTCAAGACAACAAGAACATTGGCAAGTACGGTCTTGAGTGGATCAAGAAGAACGTTCCTCAGGCTGCTCAGGGAAAGAAAATCAGTGCCCTCACCATCTGCAACACTGGTTCTCTCGCCACAGCAGGATACGGCACTGCTCTGGGTATCATTCGAGCTCTTCACGAAGCTGGAGTGCTGGAAAGAGTGTATGCTCTGGAGACTCGGCCTTACAACCAGGGCAGTCGTCTTACAGCTTATGAGCTGGTTCACGACGGTATTCCTGCTACCCTAGTGACCGATTCCATGGCTGCTGCTCTACTTAGAAAGCACAGTGATATTGGTGTCATTATTGTTGGAGCTGATCGAGTAGTGCTCAATGGAGACACTGCCAACAAGATTGGAACGTTCCAGCTGTCGATTCTGGCCAAGCATTTCGACCGCAAGTTCATTGTAGCCGCTCCCACCACTTCTATCGATGTTCAGACGAAATCCGGAGACGATATCGAGATTGAGGAGCGTCCTGCGATTGAATTGACGCAGGTCAAGGGTGTGGACGAGAATAAGAAGCCTCTGACAGTGTCGGTGGCTGCTCCGGGCATTGATGTGTGGAACCCTGCTTTTGATTATGCTCCTTATGGACTGATTGACGCCATTGTCACTGAAAAGGGCGTTGCCGAGAAGAAGGAGGGAGAGTTTGACCTGAAGGAGTTTAAGCAGTAGATGTAAGAAAGAAGATAAGTATTTACTATAACAATAATTCTAATTAAAGGTCGTCACCCCGGAAGTGTACCACACTTCCGGGTAACCCCTAAGAGTACAGAACATGGAGGCAGAAGCAGCCTGAAGGCATGTCCAACCGAGTACACGTGATTTGCTACATCACGTGACGAGTCACGTGACCTCAAGGTCACGTGTCGGTTCTAGTACTCTTACACTATCCCCTCCTAGCGTGCAGCATCATCTATGACCTTTGCTGCACGCGACTATGAATCCTCAGGAGCTCCAACAGCTCCATCTTCCATAGTAATCTCCCGGAATACGAGTAGTCTTCTCACAGTCGTAATCTTTCCAGACAACGGTGGCTCGATGCTTCTTGGCCGCCAGGCGAGGGATCTTCACCACCTCGTTAATCCTGTGAGCCAGTCTACATTGGTCTCAGGAGGGTCATTCTCCATGGTCGTAGCCTCCACACTGAGATATGATCGGGATCGGAGTAACCCCAAAATCTCCAGTTGCTTCACACCCCCATGCATCCACATGGCCTAGTAAGGCCCATGTTAGACTGCCAAGGATGAGTGGGCCAGAACACTCCAGTTCTACTTGAACGCCGAGCAATGAACAACTGCTTCATTCCCGTTGGAGTTCCAACACCAAACGACCATTATTGACCGGCTTGTCTTGACTCTCTTAGACCGATTATGGTCAAGTATGTCTCAAAGCTGAGCTGTCTGGAAATCATCGAAAGACTTGTTGACCAATGACCTGCCATCCCCTCCAAGGTGTCATTGTCTAACAGTGGTATCCCAGGTCCGCCATGAATGGGGTACGTCCAATCAACTGTGGTAGTTGGCGAAGTGCACAAGCTCGGCTTGCTCGCATCCAACGCCCAGTTGGTACCAGAGCATTCACATAGGGGCGGAACTGTCCTGCATATGTCATAGTAGTCCGTTCAGTTACCCATCAGCCTCTTGCCGACCGAGGGGGAGTGGGCTTGCTCATTGTTTTGCTTCTTCAACGAGACTAGCCACTCCTTCTGGAACAGACATCAATATCCAAAACGGTTGTCTTGGCTATCCATGCAGATGCACGTACTTGTCCTTGAACAGGTAACCATCCTCGCAGCATCCGGCTGCTCTGTGAGGAACAAGTACGCACGCGTAGTCAGCTGTCACATCACTACCAACTGGTAGTTAACTTGATGATCTGCTGAACCTCCCAATTCATAACGGTACTGTAACATCTTCATAAGACCATGCTGATATCCTGCCATCTAGCCTTCGGTTTAGCTAATGGCTGGGTAACCCTCGGTTACTCGTCGGCTCTTACACGAAGCATGTTCATACCGTCGACAATCCCCACAAGTATGGACTCACTGTAGGATTGCTTTGCGTAGTTGTGGCCGCCTGTACCGTGACCTCTAATGCCGTTACGTGCCCTCTCCCCCCCTATGACGAGGTCATAACACTCCCGACGAATGTCTGGGCGAAGAGACAGGTTATCACATAGACGATCGAGCCCAGGGTCATCAGCCCCAGCTCATTGAGGAAATCTGCACGGTACACAACTTGGTGGTCCAACTGCTCCAGATCCGGGGCACCGCCCGTCTGCAAGCCGCTCTAGATCCGGGGACACGCCCCATCTGCAAGCTACGCACAAGGGTCCATCAACAGGCCGAGTTGCTAACCCGTCAAATAGACACCTTGTCTCTGGTCGAAAACGTCACGACAGAAAGGGCATCGGTGAGAACCGTCTCAGACTATCTGTCGTGCCGTTCGTGACCCCCCCGACAGCACAAACCATGAACGAGCAGTTTGCCAAAAGCATCAACTTTTCGTTAGACTCGGTCCATCAAGGGGCGTCGAGTAGCTCTGTACTCCAACGACTTGTGGTTAACGAAATGGCCGTGCCCTAGATGGACACGCCATACATTCAGCGCCCAACTGAAAACCAGGAGTTCATGCTCCTGCACCATGCCCTAGTCTCGACAGGCTGAATTGTGTCCGAGACCTAGGCGCCCTGGTGGTAGACAGAGACAATCACTGGCATAACTCAAGGGCTACGCCCCCAAATCTAGCTACTGGTATCAATCGGCAATCTCATCGGCTCCTGTTCGGGATAGAGAGCCTCAGAGCCGGTTAAGTTCCAAGCCTGTTTCACGCCTTGACAACGTCCGTGCACACTGAAGACCATAGGTTCAGAGCTCTAGCGACATCATCATGGAACCCCTTTTTGACAGAGGGATACCAGGCGGGCATAGCCATTCACCAACATCCGGTAATTAGCTCGAACGTCCGAAACTCGTCGAGCGTCCGTCTTAACGCGCAGTGGCCCAGAAATCCATTGAATTGCCGTAATCTTGTCTTGCAGTGGTGATACACCTGCTACGGACACATGATGGCCCAAATACTCAATGGATAACTGACATTTGAACAGTTTACTTTCCCACGGAGCCTTTGACGGCTGTTGCAGGACCGCTCACAAATGTTCCACCTGTGCACCCTCGGAACGAGGAAACACAATCATCAAATACCCAGAAGGTAACCTCCGAGGATACCTCCGGTCCGGAACGATGATGGCTGCATCATTTCCCTGGAACGTACGTTTACACCAATCAACCCGAAAGGTATCGCAGTAGATTCATACCGACCTGACTTGATGGTAACTGCCGTACTTCCGAGACTCCGGTTGTAACGTCACCTGATGATAACCCTGAGCCAGGTCCCAGACCGACGAACCGTGGAACCACCCACAGTCAATCAATTCGGAAGTCTGAAGCTCGAGGTTTAGTGACGTACAATAACAGTGTTCATGCGCCGAAACGATGTGCCCGCTTTGTGAGTGCCGATGTGGAAAACGCTGCTCATGTACACAACGTTAGCACCAGCTCATGAACGCAACTATGCCTCATTCACTCCACTGCAGGAAGACATCATGGTTTCGGCGATCCCGTCATTCTTGTTCAGAAAACGACGTTGCAACCCGCTAGACACAGGACTCGAACCCGGTCCTTGCAAGGTCGCATGACCCACTGGGGAATCGGGTATTCCCTGTGAAAGTTCCTTCATGAAAGAAACCCTCTGTGCATCTCAGCAGACGACCCACTCAAGTACGATAGTCCATCTACCAACCAGTGACTCGTCAGCCGAGCATGCACCGCCAGAGGAGAGCCACTCAACAACCAATGGCTCCACCTCTTCAGCAACCCCAAAAGGTGTTTGAACAGTACCACTCCTTGGAAAATCTGTCAACGCACCTCCCTAGCATCTGCTATTGCTAACGTCTGCCTAGGCACCTCTTGGATGCTGTTCTGATGAAAATCGATGTTATCAGCAAAGCTCCGTAATGAAGGGCTTCCCGCGGAAGGCGTCTTCGTCTGTGAGTGCTACCACGCACTCCTCCGACGTGTTCCAACATCCGAAGACAACGGACTGCCCACCACCTATGAAGCTAAGGCGTGAGTTCCCGTGCCTGATGTTAAAACTTTGACTGTACCTACCTTGGCCAACATTACTTGGAGGCCCAAGTTATCTACCAACTCGGGTCTTCCGAGACCAATTATGTTACTGGGACCTCAAGACCGTGAGTCCTCGAACTACGAGAGTGGATGCACGCGGTCAAACCACCTGGCATGTGGGAGATCACTCTCGTGGTCTAGGGCGTCCTAGTAACTGTCACAGGGTCAGTCGTAATCGTCTCGGACTTACGACCGCTCGCCTTTCTCCCTGCTACGTCCAGTTCTGTTTCTTCTCCTTCCGTAGGCAATCCTGGACCCAATGGTCCCAACCGCCACCCTTCAGACAGGAAGAATCCGCAGATCCGGAGCCAGATCTGACCTAAGTACTGTAGTGTCTACTTCGACTTCCGACGGATCGGTTTCATCGCGGTCTACACCACCTTCAACGAAGGTCCATCAGGCCGGCTGGAACAATTGATACCTCTGCCAGCAGACCAGCCAGGGAACAAGGCGGCAACGATGCCTTGGTACCCTCGGTCCGCTCGTACCGAGTGACATTCATCAATGTTCAGTCCTATGACCATGCGTCCAACGCATGCCAATCATCTATCCTCCAAAAGCACAATGGTTCCTTGTGGTAATCCAGTTCCGTGCTGAAAACACCCTCTGAGTGCCTCCCGCACAGGGAGAGAAACCGTCTCCTCTTTCCTCCCCGGATATCGTGACTGCGTCCAGGGCACATCCGTCCCCCTCCTGGCATTCCCTCAAGAACCATTCCCGTACTCACGTTGCGAAACAACCCATGCGACATCTGATTCTGTCCGCGTCAGTGGGAGAGACACACGACTCCATCCAGATGCCCAATCCTGAGATAAAACAAGTCTAGACTGCTAGTGCAGATTTCGACCCGTCTCCGGTCTCTTGGCTGTCCCGTGTTCACTCAATTAATTTCAAGCGCCGCTACCAAGTGTAAGAAAGAAGATAAGTATTTACTATAACAATAATTCTAATTAAAGGTCGTCACCCCGGAAGTGTACCACACTTCCGGGTAACCCCTAAGAGTACAGAACATGGAGGCAGAAGCAGCCTGAAGGCATGTCCAACCGAGTACACGTGATTTGCTACATCACGTGACGAGTCACGTGACCTCAAGGTCACGTGTCGGTTCTAGTACTCTTACAGTAGATAATAGAACAGTAATAAGCAGTTGGTTTACAGTACTTGAGTGCACTACAGTAGTTTTGGAGGGTTTTTTTTTTCTTTTTTTGAAGTGCTTGGGGAAATGAATGCTACTCTGTCAATATCAACGCCACAGATAAGTGAGTAGGACCACTGAAACCGCCATCTCAAGCTGATTCTTTTGGTACCTATATATCCTGGGTTGGAGTGCTTTGGAGCCCATCAAAAGTGGTTTACAAAAATCAGTTCGCTCACATTTCATGGCATATTGAAATTAAAGTATTAACTATTTGGCTGGTCAAGTCCCAATCAACTTACTTTAAATACAGTAGCTAGCCCTCTATACAACTCTTCTTCCTACACACTACTTTCAACAAACAAAAAAAAAACAAAAAAACAAGTCGACTTTGCAGTCATGGTCTTACTGAGCTGGATTTGTGGCTGAATCACATGTCGCTACTGTGAGTAAGTCGTCACTGTGAGTATGTCGTTACTGTGAGTATGTTGTGGGGTACTACGTGGGTGTTGTGGTACTACAATGGGTGTGGCTGTGTCACTACAATGGATGTAGTGTTAGTGTCTGGGACACTACAGTACTGAGGTTGTGGCTGTTGCTGTGGTGCCACAATGGTTGTTGGAATGGCCATATCGATATGGTTGTTTTGGACAGCTTTACACAGTGAGTATGTGTGGTGGCTTGTGCACTTGTGCATGGTTTCTTTGTGTTTTTGTTTGTTTTTTTTGGTCATCTGTGGATCACTGGAACTTGGTTACTCTGAACATGCTACGGGCTTCCACCTCATAACATCAAGACACATATTTTTGTACGTTGTTGTCACGTGACCAGCAGTGACGGTTTTCCAGAGAACACAAAAAGCACGGTTGTTGAAAACGATTGTTGTTGAAGACTCATTTTGTTGTTTTTTCAGATCAAGAAGAAAAAAATGTTTTTGTGAAGACCAGCTTGTTGTTGGTGTTTGTTAGCTTTTGTTGGGGTTTGTTCGAGTTTTTCGGTTTTGTTGAGTTTTGTTGGGTTTTTGTTGGGTTTTTGTTGGGTTTTGTTGGGTTTTTGTTGGACTTTTGTTAAGAGTTTTGTCATTCTGTTGAGGGCTCGTTCCTCGCCCTCAACCTCGCCCTCAACTCACCCCTCCTCCTCCCCTCCTTGGCAAAAAAGTCCGCCATCTCATTCTCCACCACTCCAGAATGACCTTTCACATAGTTCATCCTCACTTTTCCCGTAGCTCGTTCCAAATAGTACTTGGCCTCATTGACGATATCTTCAGTCACGTAATTCCTGGGCCTAGTATATCCATTGACCAAGTTGCAAGCAGCCATGGAGTCGGTATGGATCTCGTAATTTCTTGGGGGACGTTTCTGGACGATAATCTTGAGAGCCAGAGCGATAGCCAGCAGTTCAGCGTCCAAAGCTGATCTTCCTCTAGCAGGACAGCTCATGTTGTATTCATCTCCATCTGCAAAGAACACTCCTACTCCTGCGTGTCCTTGTTTGTAGGAGCCGTCAGTATACACTGAGATGTAAGATCCTGAGTCCAAAGCACCTACTTCCAGTTTCATCATACTCTTTAGCAGGTCAGAAGAGTCAATACTGAGATCCAGCTTGTCTCTGAGTAGACAGTCCTTAGGCTCGTGTTCATGATGAGCTCCTAGAGATATACAGATGGGGCAGAGTTGAGGGTTGTTCAAGAGGACAGTTAGGTGGTTGCCTGGAGTACAGTCTTTGACAAGATCCTGTTTGTAGAAAGACATATCTTTGGTCCATTGCAAGGCTACATGCCTCATAGGTTGGTCTTTAACAGGTCTGTTGATGACTTTCAGACTTCTCAGAGTAGATATGAGATCAGAAACACAGCAATTCTCATACTTCTCTTTGAAATCAGGTGTCAGTAAGTCCAGTAAAGCACTTTTTAGAACCTCCTGAACTTGTTTCACAGTCACAGTATCTCTCTCAGGAACTAAAGGCTTAGTTTCATCCATGTACTTTTTCAGATCTTCGATAGTACCGAAAAGATGCCAAAATTTTGCCTCATTCAAAGAAGACAAATTCTGCACTCCAAAGTACTTCACAACCCGATCAATAACATCTCCTTTGACACTCTTGAACTTGTCAATGAGACATAAGATGGGTAAGGTATCGTAAATGGTATCAAGAACACCTCCAAGACGAAGATAATCTCCATTGAAGTTGACTTGTTCTTCAGGAAGACCAATCTTCATCTTCAGACGACAACACTGACCATTGACAAACTGTTGCAGCTCTGAAAAAGTAGAAACCACAGGCTCAACAGCTACACAAGTCAGACCAAGAAGAGTGAGACGACAAGACTCCAGACTGTGTAGATTGACAAGAAACCAGTGATTGATAGCGTGAATGGGAGAAGTTGTTTTGGGAAAAACAGAGAGACACTGGTAGAGAGAGTGAACAAAGGGCTTGTAGTTGTGCTTAGTC
This sequence comes from Yarrowia sp. JCM 30694, assembly GCA_001600515.1. Taxonomy (NCBI): domain Eukaryota; kingdom Fungi; phylum Ascomycota; class Dipodascomycetes; order Dipodascales; genus Yarrowia; species Yarrowia sp. JCM 30694. Next base: position 137,206 of record BCKF01000009.1, on the reverse strand, counting down.
AGAATCACGTGACATCTGTTCTCAACCGACTTGTTCATCTGCTTCTCAAAAACCTCCACCATGAACTTGAAGACAAACAGTTCGATCATCACTCGGTACACTTCGTTGAGCTCACTTTCCGAAGGTGTTTCCATCTTGAAACAAGTCATCCTACGATATAACAAAAACCAGAAAAAATCCAGAAATAAAAAAATCCAGAAAAAAAAATCCAGAAAAAAAAATCCAGAAAATCCAATTCACTCAGAGTCGTCCAAGTCAGCCAGTAACAGCAAGATTAGTCAGCCAGTGACTAAGCGGTGCAAAACAGTTGCAAAGTAAGCCGTTATTAAGCAAGTCGTCTGAAAAAAGGGGAATTTTGGGGGGGGACCTCAGCTTATATAGAAAAAGGGATAGAGTTAGGTTGGTACTAAAATGGCTTAGGTTGGTGCTAAAACCGGCACGTTTTATATCCCTCATGAACGTGATCAAGAGGAGAGGGGTTCAGAGATAGTTTGAGGGGTTGTTATCTTTCAAAAAGGTGCTAGAGAAGGTAGATTTTGTACTGGTTTAATGGGGTGGAACTTTGCTTTGTATTTTGCTCTGTAGTGCTGATTGAGGTGTTTGGAAGTGGCTGAATTGTTGCTGTGGGCTGTGTGCTTCTTTGCTGATTTTTCCAGAATTATTTCTGGCTCGTTCTCATTTGTTTGGTATTTCTTCCTGCAGTTTTCGTATCAATATGCCTTATCTACGCTGGAAAAAAGGCTAAAATAGCGGGCTGAAAAATATAAGTTTTGTCTCACCAACACAACTCATGAAAGATAAGGGGAAATCAATTGGGGTAATATTGGTATCAAACGAAAGCTGGAGTTTTTCTCATCATAAATATATGATTTGCTAACCTCAATTGTTCCGTTTATGTTGTTTTCTGACTCATTATATTACAGACACTGACACTAGTGGAAACCTTACAACCAGACTAGAGACAGGTTAGTGCAATCGAGACTTATATAAAGGCGATCTCCTCTCTTTCGTCATCTTTACCAATCACTACATCTCCGAAATAAAATAAATCCACCAATCGGAGGGAAGTCATATGGTTATTCTTCGGAGTAGATAAAGCAGCCATTTCCATGTGAAATTGTTTATCTCTTTCACATGCAAAGACTTAGATACGTGTATTCAAAGAAATTGCAATCACTCTACAGTGAGATAACAGCTGTTATTGTATTTTTCAAAACTTCAACTCCACGAAACAGAGGAAATAACAGGCCTACATGAAATCCAAGCATATAGCCATGTTCTCCTGATTGCGGGGATTCCAACAGTGTAATTATTATCAACATTTAATAGCTTTGAAGTAAGATAGAGCCACTATAAAGTCCAATACGCTCTCCACAGATTAGCAGCATTTAAGGTTTTTATCTAACTGATATTGAACCTTAATATTGATACTTTATTCGAGACTCTGGTAGTAGTTACTGTGACGCATTGAGCTATCTTTGCGTGTCAATTATGACATATTTGGAATCTCCGGATCTGTGCGATCTCATTGGTATAAGTAACGTCCATTTTAAGGTTGTTCTCGGTTGTAAAACGAGCTACAGCCACAACCTGCCTATACCTTAAAAGACAGCTACTTTTTTGACCATCAAAACCTGAATCTGACATCATATTCGGACTCCTCAGACTCAGACGAGTATTTTGATATACATAAATACGTGTTTAAAGTGAACTTCAATTTTGCCTCATTACCTAATATCTTAGAACACCCATATCTTCCCTTCCAGGAACCCAACAAAAAACCACTTACACCATCTTCACCGCCTCCCTCATCCCATCATTTTGAATATACTCACGCTGACACACTATTTTTTTATTTTGCTATTTGACTCTGGAGATTCCACCATCTACCAGGATCCTGTATAAATAGCCGCTTATGGACTCAGTACACATAATCAAGATAGACTGATGGAGTTATAACACGTACCCGGCTACCGGTTACAAGAATATCTAGGTTGATAGAAAACCAGCTATCAGAACTAGACATTACTGCAAACGATAATCAAGCACCCGTTTTACAGATATTTCGCTCGGAGACCATAAATTCCGTTATCCATGTTATCTCTCAGAGCTCCGTTGACACAAGGGTAGTATCTTCCGTGATCTCCCTGTCTTCCCATATTGGCTAGATAATGGGCTCGTTCGTTGCCTGGGTTACCGTTATGGCCGAGAATTCTGGTCAGATAGACCGTACAAGATGCTGGAATGGCGTTTTTGTACATTTGAATCTCCTGCACAGTCTCTTTGAACCGGCTATGTACCAGGTATCTCATTTTCACAAGATCAATAGCCGTCTGACAATCACAGAAAATCTCATAAGTTCTTGTATCTTTTCTCCTGTAGATGATTTTGTAGGCTTCCAGAAGCGCTTCCAGTTCAGCTTGTTGAGAGCACATTTCATCTCCGGTCATTTGAGCAGCTACATTATCAGGATGATTTTCACCAAACCACACTCCAATACCTCCATATCCTGACCCCTTATCGAATCCACCAGTAAAAGAACCGTCTGTAAACACGTTATAGATACAGCTCTTTGCCAGCACCTTGAGGTTGTCTGAAGTGTGGTAGACTTTGTACTCAGTAGGAGACATGTAGACAGCTGCAGCTTCCATGGACGAGAACATGACCACGTTTTTTTTGTCAGCTGCGTGGTTGAGAGCCGTCTGGTAGTTGTCAAAGATGCCGGGAAAGTCGGATTCCTTTACTGCGTAGAGAGAGATAGGAAAAGCTGGAGGAGAGGGAGTTTCAAACAGAGCTGAGATTTCGGGGTCCAGAGAAACAGATGTTGAAGTGGAAGGAGAAGTGTACTCAAAAGCACTTAGGATAGAAGCTCTAGAGGTAGTAGGAGAAGTAAGTACTGTACCAGCAGTACCTGAAAGTGAACCAGACACACCAGAAATTGAACCAGTCATACCAGAACTTGAACCAGAAGAGTTCATAGCTCCAGAAGAACCAGTCATAGTACCATGATGACCTTGAGTAGAACCAAGCATAGCTCCAGAAGCAGTGATACCTTGAGTAGAAGCATTCATAGTACCAGTATGATAAGAACCAGAAGAGTTGGTAGCTCCAGGAGTGTTCATACCTTGAGTTAAACCTGTCATAGTACCAGAAGACATAGCTCCAGAAGCATCAATAGTACCTTGAGTAGAACCAGTAGCATTCATACCCTGAGTAGACATAGTATGGTAAGATGAATCAGAAGAGATGGTAGCTCCAGAACCATTCGTAGCATGAGTAGAAGCATTCATAGTACCATGAGAACCAGTCACAGTACCATAAATTGAACCAGAAGAGTTCATACCTGAAACATTCACAGTATGGTGAGTAGACATAGCTCTAGGAGCATCCATACCTTCAGTAGAATAATGAGAAGAACCAGAAGATCTCAGAGCTTCAGAACCATTCATAGTACCGGTATGGTAAGTAGAACCAGAAGTCATAGCTCCAGAAGCGTTCATACCTTGAGTAGAAGAAGGAGAAGAAGTAGAACCAGAAGAGTTCACAGCTCCTGAAGCATCAGTAGAAGAATGAGAAGAGCAAGACACAGTACCAGCTTGAGGGCCATAAGTAGAACACGACAGAGTACCATTCGCATCATAACGAACAACAGTACCAGCTAGAGCTCCAGTACCACCACCCGTCACACCACCGGCACACCCCCCCAACCCCCCGGCGCTAATTGAAGCTGAGGAAGATGCGGACGACTCTTCTGCTTTGTCAGCATCTTCAGGAGCTTCAACTCCGCCGGGGGGTTGAGTCAGTGTGTCGGACCACTCGCCTACAAACTCCACGGGAAGAGGAGAAGAGGGAGGGTCAACAGGAGTGACTGGATCGATAGGTGAGAAGGGAGATTCAGAGCAGTCAGAGTCTGATGAGTCATCCAGAGGAGGAGGAGGGGTGGTAAAAACGTGAGAGTAGAAATCGAAAGGACTCATCATGGAAGACAGTACTGATGAGTACATTCGGAAGCCGGGTACCATTTTGCTAAAGACAGACAGACGGACATACAGATATATAGTGTCGTGAGTAGTCAGAATAGCGTATTCAGGTACAGAGTTAGGTTTGGTGGCGAATGACGACTGAAAGAACACGATATATGTAGAATATATGGTGAATAGTGAGCTGTTAGATACATGCTGTGTATACAGTATAACTAGACAGAAGATACACAGTATCAATTGAATGTCACATTTGTTATGTTACATACACTGCAATTACGTACTTTTGAACACACTGATAAATATGAAACAGGTAGCCTAAGAACTAGTCTAGAGTATGTGCTAAGGGAACATCATAATATTCCAGACAAAAATTGTGATAGTAATTGTGAAGCTGCAAGGTATGAGTATATAGTGCTATGATCACGTGTTTTTAATCCCGCTTACTAAGCAATTTCTTTGTTCACTTATTCGTCTCTGCCCCTGACTCACTCGTCGTATAAAGCACGTTATCTAGGCATGGTCTTATCCGCCTGCATATTAAACCTTCTTTGGAGCTAGCCTAGCAAAAACGGAAGACATAAACATGTATACAAATCCATACATATCTAGATGACTATATTGATATTCACCTTTTCAGTCGTTTTTACGCTCAATTGAGTGCATTTTGTATATTTATTTTTTGTTTTTTTTTTTTTTTTTGTACGGAATTTCTTGTTGGTACTCTTAAACCCGTTAGCTCGTAATAGCGTATAGCGTATAGCCCACCTAGAAACACACGTGTATCGTCAGATCGCCCACCTAGATCTTAGCCGTGCTTTAATTTACAATCAAGTACAATTCGGACTATACAAAAAAAAAAAAAAAAAAAAAAAAAAAAATTTTATTATTAAAAATAATAAAAAAAAAAAAAAAAAAAAAAAATTTTATTTTCTTAAAAACCCTAAAAAAAAAAAAAAAAAAAAAAAAAAAGAGACTTGTATGCTGAGACACTGTTGCAAGCTGTAGACTAGCTACTACTGGTATTGTCATAATAGCCGTATATAAATACACATGTGTCTTGCCTACAACTGTATCAACATATCTCACTTGATCCATCCTTATATTGAAGCACTGACTTACGGGACCTAACTACTCTCCAACAAAAGTCTAAACAACCTCCACTTGTAGCACTCTTTTAATTCGCCTAACTCCAGATTTTGTACTAACCATTTCTAATATTATAGCATATTAGTTGGTAACTCTTCATTCTCCAACTTTTGCACTCTTCAGAATTCCTCAACAACCCCTGTAACACCATGAACTGACCCCCAGTGACTTTTTTCTTCCACTATTCCCAACTAATTAAATCTTAACTAAAAAAAAAAAATTGTAAATTTCCATCATACGTATCCTACAGAGCCTTCATGAAGAAAAATTTCGTTCTATCATGTCTTCTATTTTGGCTTGTATTCACTCTGTTCAAACAGCTACTATTTATTACAGCTACAGCTACACACTCTGTAAGATCGTTGGTTCACTACCAAAGCCACATGATAAAAACCTCTTATGAGTCTATATCATGTGACTAGAGTAGAAAATTACTACCTAGACAAAGCCAGGTATCTACCCTCGTTGGCAAGCCTATCAGCTTCATCGTTTCCTCTGATACCTGAATGTCCTTTGATTTTTCTGAAGACTACTTTGCCGTTGATTGCATCGATTCGTCTCGAAATTGTCTTGAGAACTTTTGAGCCATGAAAATAGCCATGACCTGTATCACTTATCAAGGAGCAGGCTTCAGCACTGTCGGTGTAAATGATGTAGTTTTCACAATCATTTCTGTTGAGGATAATTCTCAGAGCTTGGTGTATGGCCATGAGTTCAGCCTGGATGACGGAGTTGGCATGGTTGTATCCAACATAATTGTCTGCATGATTTTCTCCAAACCACACTCCAAAGCCACAGCAGGGGTGGTTACGAATATTGCTGAAAGATCCGTCAGTGTAGACTTCGATAGATGCCTTCATGTTGTTGGTGGCAAGAAGTAAGGCTGGCTTGGTCATATAGACAAGACTAGGAAATAAGTTAGAGGTCTGGAATTTGAGATCACATGAGTGGGTGGCGTATCACGTGATTTCGTTTAATTGCAGTGCTCACTCATGACACTGAATCGATATATTTTTGGTGTTTGTTCCATCTCTTCTATCAGGTTTCTGGAGCTGAAACTCTTGTAATCGTATTATTAGAGGTATCATTAGAATCCTCGTGATCAGGCGGTTTTAATGGTAGTGTCCGTTTACTTGTAGCGTTGATTTATCTCTGGTAATAACAGTTTTTGCAATTTCAAGTTATTTAAGGTATTCCCGTTTTTCAACTATTTCTTTAACTATTTATAAATACCTCCTCTTAAACAAACTAACCACTTTCAGAGCCGACAAAGCTGTCTTTCTACCCTGATTAGCCAATTTATGAGCTCCATCATTCCCAGCTAAACCCGAATGTCCTTTAACTAGCTTAATTCCCACATCAACACCTGTTTTCGTCTGGAAGGAGAAAATATTGTTGAGGATTTTGTTCTCCCGGTGAGCTGCCTTCTTAAACAGCTTCTTGTTAGTAATGGCATTCACAACACTGCTACTATCAGTACAAATGACGTATTTGCAGTGTGATTTTTTTTGTGTGATAATTTTGAAGCCCGTTTCAACTCCTGAAAGCTCAGCTTCGTTACTAGACTGAGCAAATCCAGCTTGAGCCACATTCCAAGGATGGTTTTCTCCAAACCACACTCCCACTCCACTGCAAGGAAGAGGAGTTGTAGGGCTGTAAGATCCGTCCGTGTAGACGTTGATTGTTTTCATTTTACTGATTTATAGACACTTGCTGGTGAATATATATTCACTGTTTGTAGTGTTGTATACAGTGGTTAGTATCAATGATGCCTTAATATCATCAACTAATTAACACTAGTGTTCACTACTGGAGCAATATCCGACTCAAAATGATGCCTGAGATGTCACTATTCCAACCTTACTATTCGTACATCTCTAGCGTTGATATTGGTGTCACTACAGCTGTTTTTGTTTTTTTTCATTTTTTGATTATTTTTCAATATAATGGGCGTTTACTTAAGGTTAACAAAGAAGCCAACTAAAAAAGTGCTCTGGGGGTGTCTTCTACACGTTACAGACACTTCCCCAACATGAGGTTTTTTGTATTACACTAATTGAGGCATGGCATTATATTATCCCCATTAATCTCATCATGTGCTAGTACAAAATTCCAAGTTATACCCCTTCAAAGTTCCTCTATTACTTGACATTTGGAATTTACTTGACTCCTCCCAAAAGCTTAACCAAAGTGTCTCTAGCGTTGCCCTACAACCTGTTTTTCATTTTCATTTTCACTACAGTACCAATATCGGATTCAAAATGATGCCTGAAATGTGCTCGTTCCAATGCTACTATTCATACTCCTCTAGCGTTGCCCAAACTCGCTACATTCGTGTTTTTGTTTTTTTTTGTTTTTTTCATTTTCATATTTTTCAATAACGGTATCAAAATGATGCCTGAGGTGTGCTCATTCTAATGCTGCTATTCCTACACCTCTAGCGTTGATATTGGTGTCGCTACAGCCGTTTTTCCAAATTTCATTATTTTCATTTTCATCTTCATTTCAATATCGGTATCAAAATGAAGCCTGAAATGTGCTCATTTCAACCATACTACTCCCACATCTCCAACGTTGCTCTACGCCCTGTTCTTTTCATTTTCATTTTTTTATTTCCTCCTGAAACATCTAAATACCCATGAGCAGCTCGTTCTTGGCCTTGATTTCCTTGGCCTCCTTTTGCAGCGTCACCAGCGCCAGCTTCTTGGCCTCGGCAAAATCGACTTTTTTGTATCCGTTCACCGTCACGCCGTTTTTCTCCTCGTAGTCCAGAGCAGCCAGGTCCTCATCGAGATTCACCTCGCCCATGAGCTCCACATTCTCTCCTCGAATGATATACGTGCCTCGGTACTCTTCTCCGTACACTTTTTCGGGCACGGCAAAGTACTTTTCGTACGTGTCTTGGAGCACCAGGTTGGCAAACTGGTCGAACGAACGGAGGATTCCGAAAAACTTGCGGCCTCCTCGGAGGGTCACTACTACTTTACCTGGGTTAGCGGAAGCGAGTGGCCGAAGGTCACGAGCGGACAACAACATATGTATGTCGCACACCAACATGTCACATCTCCATAGCAAGACATTCTCTGTTCAACATTCTCTGTTCGACATGTTTTTTTTTTTCATTTTTTCACGACTTTTCATTCTCCTTTTCACTCTACTCACGATCAATCACCGGCAGAAGCGCTGCGGCGGTGGTGAAGGCCTGCGATGGCAAAAGTCCATCTTCTCTGGTCTCCATGGCGGTGTGGGGGTGTGTTTTGGGATGGTGGAAAGTGGTGATCTGACCACGGAGGAGAGGTGCATGGCCGCGGTTAGGGTTGGGGAGGGTTAGGGTTGGCAATACTAATAAGGTTTTCCAACCCAAATTACGTAACCAAATTACGTAACCAAAATACACCCCAAATTACGTAACCAAAATACTCCCCAATACACCCCAAAACCACCATCACTACATACACCCCCTCTCATTAATCATTATTCATTATTTCATCAATATAGACGCTACCGTCCACCTCCTTTCTTTTTGTCTAGTTTGGAAAGGCGCGCGAGTAAAACGTCTCCCAGACCTCAATGGCCTCCTTCTGGGCCTCGATGGCGTTCTCCAGGAAAATCTCAATCGCGTTGCGGAAGTCGTCAAACTTTTCGTTCTCGAACCGCACGTCCACCTCCTTCTTGATCGTTGAGCTCACGTCGTCAAACTTGACCTTGGCGTTGACCAGCTTCTTTTCGTACTCCTGCACCTGGTCCTTGAGCACGTTGAGCCGCTGCTGCTGCGTCTTGCCCTGCCGCAGCAGCTTGTCCAGGTTGGCCTTGCGCTTGGCCAGCTCCGTCTCAATGTTCTGGATCACCTGGAAGTGCTTGGACCGCTGCGAAAAGGTCGAGCGCACCGAGCCAATCACCCGCAGGTACTCGTCCAGCGTCGAGCCCAGCGTCACCATGTCCTGCTGGCTCTGCCGCGCGCAAATCTCCTTGATGCGCTCCACGGCGTCGCTGAACTGGTACAGCACGTTGGACAGGTGCTTGGAGATTTCCACCGTGCCGAGGCTCGACAGCACCGCCGCCACGTCACCCATGGACTCGGCCAGGTCCTTGCGCTGGTGCACCACCAGCTCCAGCCCGCGCGACATGCTCTTGAGATGCGACTCCAGCACGTCAATGTAGCCGCGCTTGTCCGAGAACCACGGGTCCGTCTCGACAAACGACTTGGAGAAGGAGAAGGACGACGACAGCGACGACATGAGGCCCGAGCCCGAGCCCTCGTCGATCCACGCCTCCTCCTCGGCCCCTCCGACCCCAGGCGCACTGTGCGAGTGCTTAATGTCCTGGTTCAGCTGGTCCGACTGCAGGAACAGCTGCAGGTCCGGGTCGTCCTGCAGCAGGTGGTGGCGCGCCACCTTTTGCAGCATGGTTTCCAGCGCCGACCGCCGCGCCTCCACAAAGTCCTCGTTGAACCGTCCCACGGCCTGCTTGTCCGGGGGCGGAGGGACCACAATGCCGGGATGCTTGTTTTCCAGCGCGTGGAACAACCACCGGAAGTCCGAGTACCGGCGCGTCACCGACCCGGCGTCCGTCTTGTAGTCGGGGTGGGTCGTTTTGGTCGACACCGTGTACACCGTGTGGGACGATGTAATGTCGCCGACCTTGATGGGGTCGCCCACGGAGATTTCAAACGTGTGGGCGGCCGCGGGGGCTGCGGGGGTTGCGGGCTCGCTGGAAGCCTCCACATCGACATCAGCCACAGCTCCCTGCTCCAACGGCACGTCATGGAACTCGTGCAGGTCCGAGTCGAGCTTGGACTTGAAGCCCGCGACCGGCGACTCGCCAATCTCGGCCTTGACGTGCAGGCCGTCCTTCTTGGGCGCCGGCACCTCCCCCTCCCGGTCCGTCACCTTGGTGGCGTCATGCAACAACAACGGGTTGGTCGTGTCGTCGTCGTCGTCCATGACCAGCACCGAGGACGCCAGCAGGTTCTTGCCCTTGCCCTTGCCCTTGCCCCGTCGCACCTGTTTCAAAATCGGCTTGCGTTTGGGCGACGACACAGAAGCCTGGTAGGCCGGTCTGTCAACGGCCGAATCAGCCAGCAGGTCGTGGTCAAAGTCGGAGGCCTGGCTCGCCACCGGCTCGGGCGTCTCCGCGGTCGAATGGTCGACCAGATCGTCGAGGGTGGTTTTGTGTTCCACCTCGTTTTGTGTCTGTGTCTTGTCCACGTCGCCGTCAATGTTGTGGATGGACAGATTGGCGAGATCACGTGAGGGTGTTGTGCTGCTCACGTTGACAGACAAAGACGGAGCGTCGTCCCAGTGAGACGCCGCCAGATCCTCGTATTCCGCCATTGTTTGTGTTGTGTTGTGTTGTAACAAGTGGTGGTGATGATGATGCACTGTGTGGGGCAGTATATAAGATGGGTAAACTTTATTTGGTGGCGGTGTGAAGGGTGGTGTGGTGAGGTTGGGGTTTTGGTGCTGGGGTTAGGTGCAGGGTTAGGGTAGGGTTAGGGTAATTGAGGAATTGCGAATATCACGTGACTGAAAAAAACTACTACTATGACCTGGTGGTTTACTGTGTGGTTCATAGGGAACAGGACACCTGTCTGTCTTGGCGTTGGATTAGTTGGGTTTTGAAAGTTAGTTGGGATGTAGTTGGGAGGACAAGTAAAGGTATGAAGATAGTGTCTGTAGAGCACAGCACAGCACAGCAGAGATACAAGTAATGTACAGTATGTACTTGTACTACAAGAATTGTCGTTCTGTTCTTGAGGTCACTTGAATCAGAGGGTGGGATTGAAAAAACGGCTCAAATGCAGTCTGTATGAGTCTGTATGTTCATGTCATTTAACCAGTGTAACGTTGCTGTATTTATAAGCAGCCAGAGGATTGGTTGGATGGAAAAAGTGGTTTTGAGGATGAACAGAAGGTGTCACGTGATCTGACGGGTTTTTATTTTTTGTCGGTTATTTTTTGTCGTCATAAATTTCTTGCTCTTCATACTGATCAATCTGATAACCCCTGATAACAGAGTGCATAATGACAGCATGACGTATCATACAAGGAAAAGGGAAGGGTCGATAAAACACGCAATAGTGGTCCTAGAGAGGTGGGATTTTGACAGGCGAGTGGTACCGGTGTCAGCTACGTCCAGTCAAAAAATTAGCCCGATTGGAGAACATTTCCTCTACTATCTTACAAATTCCAGCAACCATAATTAGCTCAACCGAGGTTCACGAAATGACACACTGCAAGAAAGAAATAAATACACCATCATGATATAACTACGATGCTCATAATCTATATACTGCTCGTACTACACCAAATGTCTCTCGATGGTCTAGATTTAGCTCTAGCTACTGCATGACCCAACTCTCTAACTCAACACGGCATTAACACGGCAACATGAAGCTGAGCTGGATATTCACCTTGGTTGGAGCTGTTTCTGCCTCTCTAGAGCTCGATCTACGGTCTTACAGCCCTTCTGAGTCCGAAAAAACCGTTTTATCCTCCTGGAAACGCTCAACTATCCCCGTCGAAGTCGACAGACAACTAGCATACTACGAAGCGACTCTTTCGCTGGGTACACCTCCTCAAAACCTGACTTTTCTCTTAGACACCGGGTCATCTGATCTCTGGGTGCTGAGTAAAAATGTCACGTGTTTACCTAAAGGCTTCCATGCTGCAGATTCATGGAATGGAGTGAATTGTTCTCTCGGAGGAGTGTTTGATTCGTCTTTATCGTCTTCGTTCAGGCTCAACACCTCGGCAAATGCTGGATACAAGCCCGGCAACAAGAAAACGTGGCCTTTCCAGATCTCTTATGGCGATTCTTCAGCTGCAAACGGCCTTTGGGCTGTGGAAACACTTACAGTTGGAGGTAAAAAGGTCTCCAATTTCGATTTCGGGTACGCGCAAAACGCCAGTTCAGGCCTGGCGGTGCTGGGAATCGGTCCAGCTGGAAATGAGGCCTCCACGGACAATTCTCCGAGCTGGACGTACGATAATCTGCCGCACAAGCTGAAAAGTGAGGGAATTACGTCTTCCACGGCTTATTCACTATGGTTGAACTCTCAGCAGTCCACCAAAGGGTCGATTATGTTTGGAGGATACGACCGAGCGAAAATCCGGGGCGATTTGTTCACTTTACCGCTAGTTCCGACTGTAAACAAAGAGAGTGTTACTGAATTTGCAGTGGAGCTTGATGCAGTCAGAATAGACGGAAAACACTACGGATCGAAAAGTACGGTAGTTCTGGACTCGGGAACAACCATGACACTGCTTCCTAAGGAGCAGGTTGAACCAATCATCAGAATGACGGGGGCTAATTATTCCACCGAGGTGAATAGTTACATATTCAACTGTTCAGATGCTCCAACAAGTGGAACTGTGGATTTTGTTTTTGCCGACAAATTGGCGATTACCGTGCAACTCACAGATCTCTTCTCAGTACTTCGTTACAATGATGGATCGGCAGATACCTATGTTGACGGAACATTGGTATGTGTGGTTAATCTACAAGTAGCCAGTAAAAAGGGCCCTTCTATTTTAGGAGCGTCTTTTTTGAGATCGGCCTATGTCGTATACGACATTGACAACAGTCAGGTGTCTCTTGGCAACGCGAAATTCAACATTTCCGACTCTGACATTGTCAATCTGGGTCCTTTGGGCGTCGGAAACTTGTCACGTGAGCGAGAACATAAAAGTGAGGGTATGGGGAAGGTGGGGGTTAGTAGATGGTGGTTGTTGCTGGCGTTGCTGTTTTTGTAAATATGAATTAATGCATTACGATTAAAATATGACAAACGCGGGATTCGAACCGAGGGTTTTTGGGAGGGGGTAAAAATGATGTTTTTTTTTGTTTTTGGAAATACTACTTACTGAACGGTATATCTCAAGCTCTTTGGTTACATCTGAATATTGGTGGTTTTGGCTTGGTTTTTTTTTTTTTTTTTTTTTTTTGCTGTGTTTTACTGTCGATACTACCCCTTAAACCTAACTAAACGCTAATCTGCGACATACAGTTTAATGAGATTTAGTTAGCCTTTTAGGGTTTCATGTTATTTATAGTAGCAAACGGAGGTGCTGTTAAGAGCACTGTAGTTGTATGATACACCTAGAATAATGAATACAATGGTTTGAATCTATACTGCAATCAAATCCTGCTTCTCAAATTTGAAAAAATCAAAATTTTGTCTATCAAAAAGATTCTTCAAAGTAACCCTTGAGACATAACTCATGACCATGAACATACCCTTCTACTACACCCATTTCCACTCAATCAACAATAAAAAACACACCATTTTGTTCAGAATCTCCCTCTCTAACCAACAATCAACTCTGCTTTTCACTCACTCAAAATATTCCCTACTAACCATCGCATCTCATACAAATGCAACCCTGCACAACCCCCTTTTCTATATCCTCCACATCCCTGATATCCCTGCACACTTGTCTCGTGTTTGGTTTTCCTTGCAGCCATCTTTCGACCACCCAGAATTACTTGTTGCTTATCGCAAAAGCAACGACGACTGTCTAAGACTTTGTTCAAGACTTTTTGTGGGGTATACATATGTTGGGGTACCTTGAATATTTTGTTTTTTCGGCGTTCATTTTTTCCCCAAATCGACCTTCACAATTTCCACTTCCGTATCGAGCAACACGACCGTCTTTATGCACAATCCCCCAGGTGCAGTACGCAGGGTGTCTCAGCTTATGGATGCTGACAAGCAAGCGTTTTGAGAAGAGTGCCCGTGAAAAGGAAAAAAATAAATAAAAAAAAATTCGAAAAAATGCAAAATAAAAATAAACAAATAAGCATAATGTTGACAACAGGAGGAGTGTTTCACATGTGTAGTGCCAGTGGTCACGTGTGTCTTTGTGAAGTTGTGAAAAAAATGAAAAATTAAAAAATGAAAAATCCGAAAAAATAAACCGAGTCTTGGATGTGACATTGGAGACTTGGGCAGTGTTGCTGGAGGCACAGGTGAGTGGATCTTTGAGGTGGGCAGTGAAAAAACCAGAGGAATGTGTTGTTAGGAACAATAAAGGTGATAGAAGAAGGGGTATCAAGAAGACACTTAATGGGTCAAAAACAGTGGAAAAACAGTGGGAAATGGTATCAAAAGAACCGCCGCGTTGGTGCGATTATCATGAGCTAGTTGGGCTGTCTGTAGCTAAAAAATTGGAGGAGTTAAAAGGGAATATGTGAACAGGCGGCTGCAGTTACTCAGCTTATTCAATAACTGAAGCTGGTAGCGGCTCAGCGAAGCAGTCTTTGTTGCAGTCTTTGTCCAGCTGCTTTACTGCTTGTCTCTGAACCGACTGCTCTTTGTTGCGGATACTGTGAGTCAACTACCGCCTGCAGCTAAAACCTCTCTCTCTTCAGCTCTGTTCAATAACTACTTCACCAGCAGCTCTTTTTTCAGCAGCTCTTTGTCAACAGCTCTGTTCAAAAGCTCTTCAAACAGCAGCTCTTCAAACAGCAGCTACAGTAAGTAAGGTGAGACAAGTTGATGCCCACAAACGATCTTGCAGTACTGGTACTACTTCACCAGCAGCTGGCCTATTGGAAGTTACAGAACTCTTCACAGTTACAGAACTCTTCAGCAGTTACTTCAAAGAGCAGCTCTTGTTCAGCAGTAGCAGCTCTTCCAACAGAACTACTGATGAGCACAGGACTATGACACTGTCTAGATTGTTCTCTCTGACTACTCAGTTGAAAAAAACGTGACAGCAGCTGAGGAGGAAGACGAAGAAGTAGAGATGAAGGCTTTGAAGAAGGCTTGAAGAAGGCTTGATGAAGGAAATGTCTTTACTGAGATGAGGCTGGTTACCCAGAGGACCATGACAACAGGCTGATGAAGAACATGAAGACCATGAATGGTAACCAAGAGCTGTCTTTGTCATAGCTCAGAAGGAGCTCCCGGATGCTATGAGAGAATGCGAACGCCTTATAACTTGAACAGGAGCTCAAGTAACACTTGGTCATACCTGAGTGAGCACTTAGTGTGAAGCGACTGGATGCTCATAAATGTTCACTGGATGCTCGCCCTTATTCAGAGTCAAGGGCTTTCATCAGTGATACGAGGGAAGCGCATGGGCGCTGTGAGTAATGAGAGCATTGGAGCTGGTGGATCACTTCAGCTATGATTCTTGCTCAGCAGTTGAGAATGGACTCTGCAACTCTGACTAGGATCTTTCTGGACAGACTGAGATCCCGAGGATGCTCTAGAAAGTCATGAACAAGGTCAACTCGTCAGACACCAATGAGCTTAGAAGAAGTGTCTCTTCACTGCTTCACCAGCTACTGCTCCATCAGCTGAATCGTGAGGTCAGTACCAGTTCTGGTGTGCTACAGCAACTCAACTGAGAGAGAAGACACACAACCCAACGGTACAGGGTGTCTGTCTCGATACTCTTCTGACGTGATTAGAGTACTCTTTCGGTCACAGCATGGCTTCATGGCTAGATCAGAACTTCTAACTATCTGATCTTCAACAGAGGCAGTATCAGAACTGATTGGTGAACACAGGACGTTGACTCAATAGCAGTATGACCAGAGTCAGGAGACGTCATGGTTCTGACATTGACAGCATCTCACCTTGGCCAAGGACATGACTGTAAGGATAATGTTCAGGATGGGATTCCTAACAAGTGCTTTAACAAGCTGTTAGCAATGGCTACCCAATGAACAAGAGTGAACTACCAGACAGCTGAACTTCAACCTGGTAACAAAGCAAGACCGACTTGGTCAAGTATCAACAAGGCTAGTCAGTAACTGTTCTGTCTGAGATGTCATCAAACCAAACTGTTCGACCAGCTCAACTTGCTGCTCTTGAGTGATGGAGTAAGTCAATGCTGACTTCGAGAAGGCCATAGCACCTGCCGAGCTTCTGAGTGTCCGAGACCACAAGCAGGTTCAAGATGTCAATGAGCAGTGCTGTCTTCAAGAAGACTGAGCTTCAAGAAGTCTGTTCAACTTCAAGATGGCTGTGAGCAACTGCTGTCTTCAAAGAAGCATAGACAGCTGTCGAGCTTCAAGAAGATCATGAACTTCAAGAAGGCCATGAGCTGCTGATTTCAGAGAAGCAATGGCCACAGCTGAGCTTCAAGAAGACTGTGAGCCTCAAGACGAGCTTCAAGCTGTAAGCCAACGAAGAGCTCAAGCTGCTGCTGAGCTTCAGTCAATGCCGAGCTTCAAGAAGACTGTTGACCTTCAAGACTGTGATGTTCAAGCTGTTGTTTTTCAACTCTCTTCAAGGCAGTGAGCTTCAAGACAGTGAGCTTCTGCTGAGCTTCAAGAATATCGTGAGCTTCAAGAAGACTGCAAGCAACTTCCGAGCTTCAAGAAGACTCGAAGCAAGATGACCTTCAAGACTGTGAGCTCAAGCTGCTTCAAGCTGTTTGTCAATGATGAGCTCAAGCTGAGCTTCAAGCTGAGCTTCAAGACTGTGAGCTTCAAGAAAGCAGCTGCTATCTTCAAAGAAGTATAGACAACTGTTGAACTTCAAAACTGCGATCATCAAGCTGTCGAACTTCTGCTGAGCTTCAAGCACTCAGTCAATGATGAACTTCATGTTGTAAGTTAATGCTGAACTTCAAGATGAGCTCAAGCTGTTGATTTTCAAGCTGCTGAACTTCAAGAACGTGTGCTCCATCTCCTTCCATACTCACACGTGACACTGTTCCCACCTCTGAGTGGCGATGAAAGTTTGGCGAAGACTTTTGTGAGATCGAGTCAACGGGTGAACCAACTTGATGTCTAAGTGTAACGTCGGGACTGCTTTTTCCTTCTTTCTTCAGGCTATAGGTACAAAGTGTGTTGACTCAATCTGGGAAAAGAAATGATCCTCCTAACTCCAACGCATTACTACCAAGGTCAGATTGACGGTTGAGCAGATTAACCACCAGTACGATATGTGCTTTTTCCAATGTCTACATATCTACAGACTTATGAAGCAAGCATCATAGGAAGATGTAAAGACATGTTTCAGAGTAGGCAACCAGCTCGGAAAACAACTGAACCACCTGTTACGAGTACTCGTACATCACCCCACACTGAATTCAACCCATGTCTCTTTGTCTCTATCAGAGCAACATGGTTATGTGCTAATGCGAGCCAAGTGAGTGAAGTATGAGAAGACGAATAGCAGAATGAGCTCAACTCTAGCTTTCAAATGAGGCACAACTTGAAGCACAAACACACAGCTCTTCAAGCAAAAACACATTCTCATACCTCGGAAGCTACACTGTCTGTTGTAAGAGGCACAGGGCCCACTTCCTGATTAGTTTCTTTGGGAAGCCGTGATTACCATGTTCATGCCGAGCGTGCATTCCGCATCTCTGTAAAGGCCGTATTTTCTTTTTCCGCAAGTCTAAGGGGAGAACCAGAACCACAAGAGGTATGGTAGGAACAACCGATGGGATGGGCTGTGCTGTAGGCACGTACAGGCAGTTATGTATGGTAGTATTGACAAAAAAAAAAGCAGTGTTACGGCGTCCCTTCCACCTGTTTCAACATGTATCTCTGAACTGCATCACCTATAGCAACAAGGTAAATGGGGTGATTCTAGGATACGACCTTAGTGTATGAGTGAACAAGACATACAGAACAGGGTGTAAGAGCCGTATCAAGCGTATCAAACGTATCAAGACGTACAAGACGTATCAAGGTATCTACGGCAACTGTACCCAGGCTGAGCAACCAAAATTCAGCAGCATGAGAGAGAGGAGATGAGTTGATACAGAGCAGCCATGTTGAAAGTCAAGAAGGAGTAAAGAAGGAGGTGTTTTTTTGATGTTTTTTTTGCAAAAACTGGTGTATACAGACCGCTCATGGTAGCTACGCTACCATTTCGCTACCACTCGCTGACTAACATGTCTCAACCCCAGTTCATTATCATATGCTAAGACCCTTCCATGCCCCTTCCATGTCGCTTCCATCTGCAGCCACTTGCATGGGTCTTTTCAAACTCTGTTTTTGGGAAAAAATCAGGCCACTTTGCACCCTGAACCGGTGGGCCAAACTCTGCTTAGCCGTGCCCCCCAAAAGACGCAACTATTGACGGTGGCGATCCAAGCAGCCAGCAAGTGATACAACCGTAGACATGGAGAGGGTACAAAGCAAAATAAGGGGTTGAGACATGAATTAATGTAGCATGCAACAATAAACACACAACAAGAATAAAATAAGACATTACCACCAATAATAATATGATTGTATTGCCATTAGTTCGATTGCTATTGTTAATCAAATGATGTTAATCGCACCATGTTAATCAACCTGATGTTAATCATCACGGTGGGTCAACATGCATGTGTACACGTATACAAATCAGACAAGCATAAGCACGTCGGAGTTTGTGGATCATCATAGAGGTACCCGAGATAGACCCTCGGATATTTTCAAATGTGCTTTGTGCAGGGTGTGGAGACTAACTCTATAGTGTGGGGGTGTATGAAAAAATGGAAAATGAAAAATAAAACAAACAAAACACCTTTGCCTCCAACACGCACGTGACTGCATTATGCATATCCCCTTTTCAGGTCACATGACTTGAGGCAATACTTTAGACTACTGTGCATACAATGGGCGGGAGAGAGTATTGTCTTCCTTTGACCTTTGAGGGTAAATGTAGGTTACTAATCATATAGAGTTTGCCAACGAGTGCGTCATTTACACGCCGTTAGCGGGGTTTGGAATGAGGTTAATAGTAAGGGTAGGGTGTTGTTGTGGCGGTATAAAAATGGGGTTTGTTTTGGGGGGGTAATTTTTTTTTATTTTTTTATATATTTTTTTTCGCTCCCCATACACCCCCCTCTCTTTATTGCTGGTGGAATGAGGATCCATGCCTAATCGGTTACTTTAGGTATATTCCTTGTCGATCAGCCCGTTGGAACCTGAGCGTTGCTTTGTCTTTGGCTTTGGTTTGGCTTTGGAGGTATGCAGAGTAAAGATTTGAAATGGACGTCAACAGAGGTTATAACGCCAAGCTACGGGGATGTAAATAACGGAAAACAGCAAAAAAAAAAAAAAAAAAATCACCAAAAAAAAAACAAAAACCAGTAAAACACATCGTCACATCGTTAACACTCCTAAAAAAAGGAAATCCGTTCCTGACCTCATCATCTCGTCCACCGAAAAGTCGTCGTATCTCAACCCTACTGCTATGATTGACATGAAACGCGAGTGAAACGAGAAGGAGTTGGCGATGAACTTCAAATCCAAGTTTTCCGTAGTATCCAACTTGTACAATACTGCCGTCACACGACTAGTCTTATACTGTGCTGGCTACGTCATAATCACTTAAGCTACTGTGCGTGTACTGTGTACACCAAAGCTTTTGTTTTTCCACCGGCTTTGCTATTTATGAGACATGATCCTCGCCGTTGGGATAAGAAAATATGGAGTCTACAAGTTGGCGATATGACAATAACGACTAATGCTTTTTTTTTGTTTTGTTTTTCCCTTCTCAATTGAACCAACACCTCCTCAGCTATATATATATCTCCTCCTATACCACTGGAAAACACCTACAACCCTTCTCTAACCGCTCCCCTAACCCATCGGAGACTGAGGTGAAATCGCCGTAGCCAGTGCAACCCATGCCTGTTTTACGTTAAAGTGTCATTACGGCCTGTGCCGAAGCGACGGGTATCCCAAAGGGCTAAAACAGGAAAAAATAGGAGTGAAATACTCGTGTGGAGTGCTCGATCGAGGCGTGAGTGAGTGAAGACAAGTCGATTTTCAAGTCGATTTCAAAACAATTCCGACACATCAAAATCAGATAACATAAAAGACTCATAACGACTATAACGACTCATAACACTATAACGGGCACTAGTGTATCGTATAGCAGGGGCACCTTGTTTGGTCGTTATTTTCGACTTTGCACTTTGGTTGTATTGTATCGCATTTCATTTTTTCGTTTTTTTTTGTCGCCTCTCCCTTTCATCAAATTGACTTTGCAGAGGCAAAAGTCTTGGTCATGGGACGGCATAGGGTAACATTGCAAGGTTAACAAAACAGGCCGTCTAAGATTAGCGTTAGTTGGAGAACTTTGTTTTCGAAAAAACACATGCTGGGTCCTACCATTGTGAGGTGTACGCAATTGAGAGAATGTACCAATTAATTGCGGTTTTTCTAGCCAACCATCAACTCCAACCTCCCCTCCATCCTATAAACCTACTGTAAGCTTCCCACGGAACCACAAAGTTTGGTTTTGGGCTTCCGAGCCCTACGTGACCCCCACCAGAGTCAAAAGACAATCAATCGTGAGGTGTATGATTACTAAGCAAGCAACTATGATAGGAACTTGAAACCACAGAGCGTGTTGGTGTAACTTCCGCTAGTGATTTATCATAGCATGAGAATAGTGGGAAGATTGCTGCCCACAATTTCGTACAGGATTTTTTGTTTTTTGTTTTTGCAACTTTCCCTAGCTACAACTTTTCATTCCCTCCTCATGATCTCTACCTCTTCCCAAAAGGACCAAACGGTCCAAATAGGCCAGGGCCGGTCAGAAACCACACCACCTTTACCCAAAGTCTAAAAAAGGCAAAAGCCAAGGGTCTGCACCTGGACGCACGTCTAGCGAAGCTCTAAACCTTTGTAGGTGCATAAGCTTTTCAACTCTAAACCCTATTTCGCACCACAGCACACTCTGGAAAACCCTCTCCATTCAACCTCGCCTTGCAAAACATATATATGGCATGGTGTCCCCTTTGACCTCCGCCATCACCACCAGCATCACACCATGGTGTACTCTCAACAGCCACCCCAGCCCTACTACTATGATAACAGATATCCCCAGGGTGCAGCATATCCTCAGGGGACCACCACCCAACCCCCTCCTCCTCCTCAAGTGGGCTACCAGCCACAGGCTCCTGCTCCCGGCCAGCTGCCGCCTCTTCGCAAGCAGCAGGAGTATATTCCCCCTCAGCCGATACCTCAGGACAGCGTGAACGCGACGTCGCACCTGCTGCCCATTGGCAACACGGTGGTCGACTCGCTCATGCTCATTATCCAGGCGCAGGAGCTGGACCAGCAGAAAATGGCCAAGGGCGAAAAGCTCGACAACAACGTGGACGAGATTGCGACTCTGCTGCCTCCTGTTGGACTGGTCAATGGAGGAGTGGGCAAGAAGAAGGGAGGACCGGACCTGAAGCACAAGTGCGACTTTCCGGGGTGCGACAAGAGCTTCCATCAAAAGACGCATCTCAACATCCACAAGCGGTCGCACACGGGCGACAAACCGTACCAGTGTGACGTGCCTGGATGTGGAAAGAGATTCACTCAGAGAGGAAACCTGAGGACTCATAAGAGGTCGCACACGGGTGAAAAGCCGTTTGTGTGTGAACATTACAACTGTGGCAAGCAGTTTGCACAGCGGGGTAATTATCGAGCTCATAAACTGGTGCACGAGAACCACAGACCGTTTGTTTGCAGGCTGGACGCGTGTGGAAAGACGTTTACTCAACTGGGAAACTTGAAAGCGCACCAAAACAAGTTTCACGCAGATACACTGCAGCTGCTCGCATCCCGGTTCAAGTACTACAGCAAACAAATCAGAGAAGGAGGAGGCAGCATGATTCCACCGGAGGAACTGGACATGATCAAGTACTTTGGAGAACTGTACAAGAACGCCAACAGAGGAATCAAGGGACGAGGAAAGGACTCAGTCAAGGGCCAAATGTCGCCGGAACCGCTCAGTTCGGCTCACGTGACTCCCATGTCCACTCCAGCCGCAGTAGCCCACACTCTCCCTCCTCTAGAGACCCCCAACAACAATTACTCAATCACCAAAGGCAAGGATGTGATGCAGGCACAGCAGTACCAGCCCAGACAGCAGCCGTTTCCCCCTATGCAGCAGTACCCGCAGCAGACCCAGAACCAGAACCAGAGTTTTAATATGCTGTATCAGGAGTTGGCGACGATGAACAGTGGGTGGCATAGTTAATTTATTCTAACGACAAGCGCAGTGCAGTACGAAGCCGAGCAACTGAGCACGCAGTGCGAAGTTGTGAGGCGTTCTTTACGATACTAACAGCAACTGAGCACGTAGTGCGAAGTTGCGACTGTAGTACTTTGTAGATCTGTAGTTATCACGACTTTAGACACTAGTTTGAAGTTCTAGAGTCTGTAGACATCACCATAATCAACTCTACACCCTTACAGAGTCTGTAGTTATCTCAGTGGCTATAGCTGTACTCTAGAGACTCCTTACACCTTTTATATCTATCACCAGCAATTTACAGGTCTATACTCCGTGTCAGTGCTCTAGACATCACCATAATCAACTGTACACCTTCACAGCTGCCATATTATCACCATAAGCAACTCTTCAGCTGGCTGCTATTTATCATCAGTGTCTACTGACTGTAATTATCACCAGCATTTTACAGTGTCTATGTCTAGAGTCAGTAGTTGTCACCATGTCTAGACACTCGTTTATACCTCAGTCTAGCTCATCATACGATACTAATACCGCAAACCACAAGGTATACGAAAGAGCTTTTATGACTTGGCCTTGTTTAAGATGAGCCCAAGAAGAATCGTACGACTATTCAGAAGCAAGAATAGCCGTGCTAGAGCTGCTGATGTGGTAGCTTAGCGTATCGTAGTGGCTGTTGATTTGATGTTGGAAAATGTTGTGCTTGCCGAGTCTTCGTTTCAGTTGTTGAGCATCTGTAACACCTGTACCTCTGTAACATTTCAAACATGACGAGGCGCTGCACAAGTCTCTGAGGCGTCTCAAGCGTATCAAGCAGCTCAAAAGCTTTCCATCAACTCAGTAATGTCCCTGTTGAGCCATGTTGTATGTCAAAGTCTTCTCTGCATCTGACGTCTGGATGACATGAAGACGTCAACACTGACGTGTTGACTCGTGTTGACTTGACTCGATTGTACCTTGCCGTGGCGTGACAGTCGTTGCTTTTTCACCGCAACTTTTCTCCAGGAGCTCGGATGTTACTCTTCTCCGGCGTGAGACATGGCCGCGGAAGAAAACAAAAACAACACAGAAGGAAACAAAAGGACTTGACTAAATTGGATTGGAAGGCGTGAAAATCACTATTTTCGACTCACCAGCTCAACTCTCAGCTTTTCAACCGGTATACAGCGTGCGACAGTGTGTTGCCGTAGTCTCACAGTGACAGCTTCTAGCGCGGCTAAAGAGACTCAGGTGCACCCAGGTGGAATACGTGAAATACAGGGTCCTCTGCGTGTTTGTTACGTGCACTTGTTACACAGACAGCTTTGTATACGGTACGAATACGGGAGTGGGTCTGTCTCTCTGAAGTGTCTTCTAAGCCTTCATGTTGTTCGTACACTGATACAGGCTTGCTCTCTAGGAACACAAAGAGTCGCTCATTCCTCTCTCCTCGCGTATAGCTCGGCTGTGGTTGCCCAGATTTTGTTGAATGCATTCTCTATGGCACACACTGCTTGTGCAGACTCTACATAGCCTTCTGTTGTTGCTTTGCTATTGCTCTTTACACAATCTCCGTTAAATCCACTCGTATCGGACCTCCACTCTATCTATCGTATCGTCTTCGTATCACTCATCCCAAGCTCTACACTGCTAGGTTGGACGATCTCTCCGTGGAGTCATATCAACACAGCAACCCTCCGCAGGTTGCGAGAGCGAAGCTCGAAGCAACCATTTGAACTACAGAGGTTCCAAGTATAGTAAAAAAATAGGAACAAAAAAATCACCTCCAAAAATACACACCAAAAAACACCATTTTTTTTCAGGACAAAAATGTCCACCACCATTCCAATCCTCGGGATTTGGTGTTTCACCATATACCTGAGCAAAGGCGGGTTAGAGTCTTGTTCAACTGAGACAGCGTCAACTGCCGGCCATGTAGCGCACGTCACGCAAAAATCAAAATCAAAAATGCAATTTCGCACGATCAGCAGGACGTGCAGTTGAGACTTTCAGGTCCACTTCCTCAGCCCCTGGCGGAGAGAATGGACAATTATTTTGTTTTTTTTAAAATCACTGATAATCAGTGTTTAATTACCGACTTGATTCAGGGGAAAAGAAGAAATTGCAAAAAAAAAAAAAGTGCCCCAAAAAATGCCCAGTCGTAGCGATTTATGGTACCAAAATGCTCGCTATTGCGTGAGGATTATCACTACGGGGGGTATAATACGGTAGATCCTATAGGAAGCACGGGGTGAGGGGATTACGTTGCGGGTTGAAATAAGGTTGGGTGGGAGAGTTGGTCACGTGACTAACCAAGTGGCAAGTGGCGATTTTTGAAAGGAAAAAAAGCCCTTTTTCTTCCTTGCCTTGGCTTCTTTGCTTGGCTAGGCTACACCATTGACACCAGTCAGGTGACAGCGCACCGAGCCTAATGAGGAATATGCAACCTTATTTGAGTTTATCCCAACAGCCTTTTTGGGGCTCCTTTATGGAACCTAGTTTTGCAAAACGTAAAAAGTGCTCACAACGTATCCGTGGCATGGTACTGGGTATTGTTTGTTGCTTCCAACATAGCCGGGGAAGTTACACTTGTAGCGTTGTGTGGCCGTTGTGAAAAGAAATTTTGCGTGGGTTTGTTTTCTTTTGCGTTTTCATGCAGAGCTAAAAATAAGTCGCTTCTGTACGTGCTAACCGCGTAGTGCTTGTGGGGTGTAAGCAGGGAGGCGTACCTGTACGAACGTACCGCTAAGGGTAGCCCTCGACACGTATAAAGCAGTAACTAGCGAAATTGAAATGAGGGAGATGGGGAAAATGAGGAAAAATCGGATTTTTCAAAAATTTCAATGACGGCTTCTTGGTATTGCTTTTTCAGTCTTGTCACGTTAAGCTTGTTTTAGAGGTTGCGACCGTCTGTCGACGATCGCACTTTCGCGGCCTTGGTATCTGGAAGCATTTGGTAGCCGACGAACATGGGCAAAGTTGGGCATGAGTAAAAATTAGTAAATGCTGCTGACAAGCAGGCCATATGAAACTCAAAGTGATTAGTCAGGGAATATGAGACAGTTGGAGGTGAAACGACGGGTGTATCAGCTTGGGTTGGGTTGCCTATACTATGTTACACTTATGATACGCTTATGATACACTTTTGATATTACACTAATTGTACACTACAAGTAGTCACAAACAACTCCTGTCATTCCTCTTAGCCTCATGCAGGCGGCTCGGGGCACAGCAGACAGGGTCGAACGGGCGTTTAGGTCGAATCGGGATACCAAAGTGATTGAAGGGGAGATACGAAGGAAAGGCGCTTAAGCACGATTGGGTGAGATGGGGGCTGCACGTCACTCTAAATATGCTCCTGCAGCCCGAGACAAACACTCGAGACAAACAACAAACAGAGGAGGGAGGATCGTGGGTGTGGGGTGGGGGGGAATTGCGTAAATGAGGGAAATTACGGAAAATAGTGCAACATGAAGCCCGAAGCGAGGGGAGCACAGGGGATATTTTTTCATTTTTTTCGGAATATTATTTGGCGTCCAAAAGTGACATTTTTAATTTGCTCGTTTTTAACAACGGAATTTGGGAAAATGGGAGAAAAATGTGAAAAAATGGGGGGAAACTCAGAAAAATTGTGACATGATGAGAATCACGTGACTAGAATTATGGGGATTTTCCTGGAATTTATTAACACCCGGAATATTGATTTTCGATTTTTTTATTTTTTTTATTTTTTTATTTTCATCCCTTCAACTTTTCAAATTACGTCACTTCCAGACGCGAGATGGCGATGACACTACCCGCGGTAGTGCGGCGTGACAGGTCGCTAACAGCAATTTAGCCAAGACCCAAAGCTTTGTCTGCTAGCGCGTGGATCTCAAACAAAGGTGAGGAGCCACCCCAAGCTGAAAAAGCTCAAAAATGGAAATCGCAAAAGTGGGGGTCAAGGGTGGAGGGTTGTATTTCCGTTGTTACAGATTATTTTGAGACATTGCGGGTGGTGAAAAAAGACAAGGAAATATTGGATTAACAAAGTGTACTTCATGTTGTCAACTAAAGTAGTTAAGAAACGAAAACAGCTGTTATCACAGCTGTTTCGCTTTCTCGGCTAATTCTCAATTGGTCGATGAGACGTTGACAGCCAGCAGTGGAGATGTGCTGACGTTGACGTGACGTGACGTTGACGTTGACAGTGACAGCATGCTTCTGGCGTTATGCAGGTGTCCTAAAGTGGAGCTCGGCGGTTGAGAGTGAAATTTCAGTTCAAAAATATGGGCCAACAAAAAACGACTTTCACAGCAAGTATTTAGTTAAGCGTACGGTACACACAATGACAGCTTGACAAAAGGGGCGTTTATGGAATAAATACGGCGTATCGGATCGTATCGAATACGGTACTGTAGCCACATCGTATAGAATGACATACAGATGAAACACGTCCAACTAATTACAATTAAGTTGTTGAGATGTCAGATGACTAAAGCCGGTGGAGATCACCAGTATGAAAGCCGGACGGAGATAGTGTCGGAGTTAAGGAGGTGACCATACGAAAAGTAGGAACCGGTAGAAGTTGTTCATATCATGAAATCAAGGTGTTTTCGGTATGGTACTTTTTAAATCTCTACGTTGGGACTTGACTGGTCATGTGAAGTCTTCTGTAGAACATAGCACCAGAATTACACAGGGGAATGTTCTGACTTGGATATGAAAGATTTGTTTTTATTTCATGGCACCAAAAGGAAGCCCTGGAGATCCTGGTTTCGAATATCTACTCTGTTTTGCTGTAGCTGTGATGTACGGTGCTGTGTTGGCCTAAAGGTGTAGCTAGATGTAGATAGGGATACCGGTACCCTTATAGAACAGACCATCAGTGCAGACACTAGCTACAAACATAATACCACTTGTATGTGAATTGTGTGGATTGCCATCTTATAGTGATCAGAACCGGTACATGTTTTTTTTTTTTTTTTTTTTTTTTTTTTTTGAAGGCCAAGGGCTTTACTGTGTGACTGTACCAAGTCTTCCTCAATGTACTCTAGATAGAAGAAGAACTACTATTGCTGAAATACAAGATACTGGCAAGCTTAGACTATTAGTGCTTCTTAGTGAACATGACAAACGGCAGACGGTAGAGTAGACGTTCCAGTGGCTTAGTCAAGTGAGTAGAATGCTGTTGGGGTACTTTTCAGGGTGGTTTTTCAGATCGAGCTGATGATTTTTTGGTGACTGCAAAAATTATGAGGTGAGCTGTAAGACCAGACTGGGTACAGTAGATGATAGTTGTTAGAGGAGATGGCGAGAGTGTTAGTAGAGAGTGGTGAGCTTGAGTACCGGTACCGTAGTAGAGAGTGCTGAGAGATGTAATAGTGCAGTGGCTGTGTTAGACGAGCAGCGAGTCAGTAGTCTGTAAGAAGAAGACTTGATTGTGATTGCTGAGTGAGTAAGTTGAGAGCACACACTATCTTGTAGTAGGTACCGCACTAACAGAAGAGGTCAGTGGAGTTGATGTCATAGAAGAAGGCTGTGTTAGCTAAGAGACTGCTGAGTTGGTAGTCTGTAAAAAGCCCAGCTGAGATGTATGTGTAGAACAAGTCCATGCGACAATGCTGAGGTAAGGCTGTGAAAGAGTGACAAGAAGACAATAGCGATGAGAAGGGCCGATAGGAGTTGATGTAAAGAAAGGTGACTGCTGAGACAAATTATTGTGAAGACTGTGTTGTCGAAGACTGGGTTAGTAGAATGCCAAAGTAGATGTCTGTCTCGTCTGTCTCACCCATGGAGGTATAAGACGAGAAGTAACTGAACAGGCGAATTTAAAAGGGGAGTTGTTCAACGTATTGATGGCTGTGTAAAGAAGAGCATGTTGAACAGAGTGGTGGTTCTGCTATTCCTGTGGCAACTGTGGAACATGAGCAGCTCAGAGAGCGTGGCGAATAGGTGCACTTCAGTGCTGGAGATGTTGTCGAATGCACTACAGTGTGTCTCAAGAGGTGTATTGGATAGCACGTGGACACCTCACCATCTGAACTGACAGCTCTGTATCACACAGTTCTGTACAGCACCATACAAGTCAGTTCACTAAGAGTCCCCTACGGCTAACTAGTAGCTATATAATACAAAAAAACACCACTCCATCAGCTCCACAACTCCTTCCTCTGGTTTCTTTTTTTTTGCACAACAATAATGACTACGAGTATTTGGAGCACCTCCGTCGGACTCCTACAGCTGGAAAAACGAAAACTGATCAACAAAGACTGTTTAGCGCCGTTCATATTTGGTTGTTATGAGTTGAGAATTATTTGAAGCAGCCATATCGTGTTTCTGAGTCTACAGCCTTCTTTTATCATCCTTCAAACAATTCAAAGCTGTTCATCAACTCATACAACTTTACAGCATCCCTTTGTCTTCAGCTCAGAGGAGTTCATCAAGAGTAAGGAGTCCAGAAACAGATTCAAGCAGCCATTAAGACCATTCAGAAGTGAGCTACTCTTTTCAAAAGTGAGCTACTGTTCTTAGAAGTTGTCTACTGTGTAAGACGTCTACAGAATTACATGAACAGTCACAACAACAACACCCAGAGTACTAACTTATCAACTTGAGAACAAGGAGCCTCATCATCAGAACTTCCTCACCTTCAATCTCTTCACCAACAGAAGAGACACAGCTCAAGAGTAGATGTTATTAACACAGCTTAAGTAGAACTTCATCATCATAGTATATAGATAGCTCAGTCTACAGTCCGTAATTCAACACTACGAGCTCCAAGAGTTCACTATCTCAACCGTACACATCAGCGCAACCTCCAGACAGCAGCTCACATCTTCAGACACCTCGTAAACAGCTCCTGTTCAACCTCAGCTCCTTGAATAAAACCTCTCAAACAGCAGCATCGATTTGGCCAGTTCTGTGTGTACTTTCACGCAACAGCCTCGGCTACCACATTCCAAGATCAGCTCACTCGGGGTTATTTCGGTAGTTTCGTTTCCGCTTCCTAAACGGTCCAAACGGGTTTGTGGCGCAACCACTCAGACATTGCTCCATAGATACAGGATACAGGAGCTGTGATGTAAGGTAAAGTAGAGTTGGTGAAGGGTTATGAAATAATCGTTTGTTGTACAGTCCGTATAGATAATAGGAATAAGGCTATGTTGTTAGCACTAGAACATAATTACAACTACAGTAGCACAAAAAACACAGTAAAAAAATGGCATCAGTTTTTTTGTTTCGTTGTTTCTATTCTCCTGAATATTTATTTCGATATTTCTTTTCTCACCCTGATTCAATTTGCTTGTTCTCTATGATTTCTTGTTACGCATTTCTTATTCGTTCACATTGCTTGTTGCATAGGGCGTTGTGCTATCAACGTCCAACGCTTAAATAACCTTTGGCTTGTTTCAACCCAGACGATCATAGCTCGTGCCAAACTAGTGCAAAAAGCAAACAATCAGCCGAGTGGGGGTCACGTATTGATAGCGAGTGGTGGGCATACGAGGATTTGAGAGAAAAAAAATACGACCAAAAATTTCCGTCTTTTTTTTTTTGAGACATTTCGCAGGGTCAAAGACGGGCTTTTACGACAGGTACGAGCCCTGAGACACTGTATGGTTTGATTAACTGGGGTGTGCTGTATTATGGGCACAGAAATATTATCTCCCCATTCAGTAACAGTCTGGAGCAAGACCAGTTGCAGTAAGTGCGTTTCTATATCTGGACGTCTTTCGCTCGATCGCGAACTTTTTTCAACTGTGCAGATTCTGTAACAAGAGAAGATCGTAGAGATCGAGTTGGAGGGAGGAAACGTGAATTTCTGAGCATGGCGGTTATTATTTGGGGGGTGAAGAGTGGTGAAAAAATCTAATGCCGATTCTGAAACAGCAGGAGGAGGAAGGGGCAAGGGGAGTCAAGGGGGTGAGTGTTTGGGACGGGGAGATGGGATTTTTGGAGTGTTGGAGTTGTGGAGGTGTTTTGGAGGTCAGCTATACTGCAATGAAGATAAAAGTTGATACTTCTTTTTTGGATGATACAGAGGAGTAGGAGCTTTCTAGAGTACGGCAATCGATAGGTCGAAAGGAGAGGATTCCAATGGTACTAAATACAAAGCAGTTAGCAGCGGAAATTATGAGATTCTGGTATTCCAGAAATACGCGAATATGTAATCAGTCACGAAACAGTTAGCAGTGGAGCTGGGGGTATTTGACAAGTTGAATTACATTATTTGATCAAGAGGAATTTTTTGTGTCTCCTTTAATTGCAGATAAAGTAGCCACAAGTGCTCTTTTCATACAACTTCATGTGCAAAGTGCCTTCTCTTTTAACTAAAAGCTAAACTGTACGTATGTGGAATGTTCACTATTTACTGAAGAACTTTTAAGGATTATGGGAATCAATCTGGAAGACACAAAAATTGATTTATAAGAATAATTTTCTGATAGTTCGGACTATAACTCTGTCCTATTTCACATGAACAAGCCTCAGAAGCAATTACTCTGTCCGTTAGCTAAATAATGGTGATTAAAGTCATCAATATTTAGCCAACGACGACAGCAGTAAAACAAAACATATCGCTTAGTGAAAAGTAAATTATTCTCGAGTACTGTAGGCTACAATAACGCTCCTATATCGCTTCCCCAGTTTTTTTTTTTTTTTTTTTTTAATGACATATGTTCGAAGGTGGTAACTAAGGTCAAGTAAATGGAGTGTGCTGGAGACATATTATGGCATTTTACGGAGGCTTTTGTATGGCGAGGTGTGGATATTATTGGATGACATGAAAGAGGAGACGAAGGGCTACAATATGGTATAGGTCTCATATCGCTCTGATGTCTTTAGGACCAAGAAGTGACCTCTGGAAGTAATATTTAATTTTCTTCACGAAAAAAAAAAAAAAAAAAAAAAAAAAAAAGACAACTCCACCGAATACCACAGTAAACACAATAAAAATTACACCATTGAAATAGCGAAAATTGTACAGATCAATTCCATGCCAATATTTGCACAATTTAATTTTTCGCTATTTCAAACCATCCCTAGTTACTTAGGAATAACGCCATTGACTTGGGAGTTTAAGTATTGCTCAATTAAGCTATTTGAAGTTTCATTAAGATGAAGCAAAACGCCACAACACCTCAACTACTCCATAATACTACTAGTCAGACAAATATCCTTGTTTTATAGGTCGGACACTTTCGGACTTTGTCCTCAAATGTCCTCCTCAAATGCCTTCTTTCTACTTTTAGGACGGACACTTCGGACTTTGTCCTCAGTGTCCTAATAAATTACTATATACAATCATCTAACCCCCTCCAACGCCTCATTCACCTTTTCATACACCACAAACGTGATACACGTCGCAGGCAGCACTCTCAACAAGTTTGGAACCAAACCTCTATAGAAAGCAAACACTCCTCCATTGGCATAAATTTTGCTGATACAATCTCCAATGGAAGAGTACATTTTTCCCGCATCGTATCGTTGCAGTTTTGAACGAACAACTTGATATGGGTAGAGTAACATTGTAGAAACAGCTTTACTGGTTGAAGAAAGAAGGAGATACTCTTTTGTAGAAAGATAACTAGGAGATCCTTCTTTCGACACGTACGAATTCGTCGGGTCACGTGATCTAGCACTTTTGACCTGTTCTTTCGCCCAGTCGTAAAATCCAAACTGAACTGCTGCTTGAACAACACCTAGTAAAGACGGAATCTGACCTCTCCAGAACCCCCTTACTCCTTCAGTAGCATAAATTTTTTTCACTCCATCGAGCATGGATGAGTAAGCGTTCACGTGACCTGCATTTGTCGAGCAAATCCGAGTCTTGAGCACCCACAGCGGGTTTGTAGCTATACTTGTAGCTGTGCCTGTAATCAGCGCGTTGAAAAAGTACCCATGAGGACCATCAAACAAGTGCAATTTTTTCACAATCCCGTACAACGAAAAGTACACACCGTACCCAGCCGCGTTTCCAATCAGATTGATCCCCAATCCTCGGTATAATCCTTTGTATAAGCCCCGAAACTTGCCCGAATAAGGGTCCTGTTGGCGTAGAGACTTTAGAACAGTGCCCAAGTTGCCATCGAGCTGCAAACGGATTTTCAGCAGGTCCAGAGGGTGCATAAACACGGTGGAGACCGAACCGGCAACAGTACCGGCTATCAGATCGCGCACCCAGGCGTCCATGTTGTGTTGTGTCGTGGTGGAAGAAGTTGAAAAATGAAAAATGAAAATTCTGGGGTGCATGAACGTTATTGGAGATTTGAACATGTTGATGAAAAGTGGTTTTGGGGGGTGTAGGGAGGGTGGAAAGTGTTGGAATGGGTTTGGAGGGTAGGTTAGGATGGATTTTAAGGTCCTTGGGGCTCAAAAGTAACTGCAAGGTGCTGGTTGAAGGGCCTGTTGTGCTGTCAATGTTTACTTATAATACTAGGTTACGCTAACTACTCCCAACAAATGTGCACTCAACGGTTTTACAACAGACTTGGGGACATGTTTAAAATAGGATTGTTTGGTGTCAAAATAATGCTCAAGAGAAGGCGGTTTCAATGGTGCAACTCTCATATCTCTAGCGTGGGTATTAAAGAAGTTGTGTCTCTTTTCCCATGATTACATAATTAAAACTGGGAATATTTGGTGTCAGAATGATGCTCAAGGAAGGCTGATTCCAATGGTCTAACTCTCATCTGCCTAGTGTTGGTAATTCAGAAGTTATGCCTCCTCGCTTATTAAGGTCATGTCAATTACGATATTCGACAGGTCAAATCCGTTAATGACAGGTCAAATCCGTTAGTCTACACTCATATTCGCTAGCTACTCATAACCTATAGCTACTCAATTGCAGTACAATCTCTCTTATTTTCATATATACAAAAGTCGACCTGATTAGGCGGGGAAGGGAGAGAGGAGCCTGGGTTAGTACGGCGGACCCAATGGCTGTTACAAAACAACCCACAACTGTTGGTGGGGCTGTAGCTCACCAATGAGCTGTTAAGAACAGTCCAATGAGCTGTTCAGAAACAGTCCAATGAGCTGTTCAGAAACAGTCCAATGAGCTGTTACTAAAGCAGCCCAATGAGCTGTTACTAAAGCAGCCCAATGAGCTGTTACTAAAGCAGCCCAATGAGCTGTTACTAAAGCAGCCCAATGAGCTGTTTCACCCACAACAGCTGCTTCACCCACAACAGCTGTTTCACACCACCAACAGCTCTGGATCACCCTCGCTCATCCGATCCAGCATCTTAACTCCGAAGATCAATGCCATCACTGCCATTATCTCCGAAGAATCTGGATCAATGATATTGGAGCAATGATCCATCTGTGCACCTTCTGCACTCCATCTGTTTCCACCACATCATACTCACTTGACAAGTCCGGGTCGGGGAAGAGTCTGGGCCCATCCTGTTGTTAGTATTGTAAAGAGGCAACGTAGTTGCCGTCAAGCAACCGAGCAGTAACCACCACACTGCTGCCGACATGGTAACTACACTGAGCAATCACCATACTGAATGCTTCAATGTAGATGCCACACAACCGAGCAGTGACCAGTACACTGACATGCTGTAGCGAGAAATCACCACACTGCCCATGTAGTGCCCATGACACCACCCATGTTGTGCCCATGACACCACCCATGTGTTCCCATCACACTGCCTGTGTCGTTACCACCACATGACTAGTGTCGTTCCCACGACATCACTCATGTCGTGACTTCGTCACTCCACTCGTACTCACCGACGTAAATGACAAAAGGAATCCATCCATAGTGCAGGGCGACTCGACCCAGGTCGAGGACCTTGGAGATTCGTTCTCGGGACTCTTCGGAAAGCTGGAAGATCATGTTGGCGTATATGTAAAGTGGTTCTGTGTGGAGAGCTGCGAATCACTTATTAAGTGGAGGTGCATGAGCGCTGAGGGTTTTGCACTGCCGGGTAAGTCACGTGTAGGTTTAAGGTTGTTCAAGTGTTGGGAGGAATGCTAGAGGGGGTGGTTAGTTAGGGTTTAGTTGGGATGAAGGGGTGGATGAAGAACTATTGATGGCTGTTGAGATAAAAAAAAATTGGTGGAGTTATATTTTCAGACACCTAATAAACACGGCCAGGTCCATTATATGTCATCATGTTACTGTCTGATTTTTTTTTTTTTTTTTTTTTTTTTTTTCTTGAATGTTCTACAGTACATGTTCAGGAAGAGCTACAGAAGCCCTACAGGTTCTAAGGAGTTATAGCAACATTGGAATGTGTTATAAATGTCTGAATTAGTAGTAACTTTCACATTTCGTAGTTATTTCACCATTGTGATATTTACATGTGCTGGGAAGGTCTCTTACTGGCAGGCGAGATATTCTTGGGACATTTCTTCACTCCAGTTACACTTTGGTTAAGCTTTAGGGTAAATCTAAAATGTCAAGTAATATCGAGACTTTGAGAGCGTAAAACTCGGAATTTTGTACTGCTATAACGTGATATAATGGCGTATTATTTGATACCTTGCATCGATAGACGTATCAAAAAATAAACCATGTCATTTTGATATCTGGAAAGTGCATTTGGCACCCCCAAAGCAATATTTTAGTTGGCTTTTTAGTTAACCTTAAGTAAACCCATTTGGAGCTTCAAGATACAAGCACAGCAACAGCATAAGAATTATTACGGAAAGTAGTAATAAGTAATTCCAAACCCCCAACTCTAGGAAATTTCTGCAGTGACAGTAACGACCAGTTACAATTTAGCTAATTATACTCATGGAGACAATATTAGTTAAAAAGCTAGACGTCAGTTTTGTTGCTAATAGTTGAGAATGTAGTAATTTCGTCATAATACCCAAGTAACTGGCACTTAACTGATTTCTGTGTGCTTCGATTTCTCGTTTAGTTGAAATTCAGTTTTCTAAAACGTGAATGTGCTCAAAGAGCAACAAAAATTTGAGGAAATATATTTTAAAGAACTTATTCAGAATCAGGACTGGCAAATAATTCTGCCACCATTTTCAATAATGCGTAATCATCACCCATGTACAGCATATTAAGACTTTCTTAAAACTTCAAAATCTCTATTTTTGAGAATCGCCATAATCAACCACTAAACAAATTACTACGAGTAGTGTATCAGAGATTTTGATGAGGTGCTGTAGACAAAACCTCTTTATCCAACTTTTGACGCCTTTATTCTGGTTCTTACTTTAATTGATGGACCAAACAAAAAAAAAAAAAAAAAAAAAAAAAAAAAAAGTAAAGAGAAAACCAAATGTAGACGGAATTTAATGACAATCACCATACCCGGCGATTTAAGGTAACTAAACTACTCAGGAAGACAAGTATGATTTCTAAATTCCCTTCTAACTGTTTGGTATAAGTTTAAAGCGCCAGAATGCTGTCCTTATTTTGCGTTGCTTTCCATACGGCCTAATAGTTGAACATGAAGTATTTTCATAGTATTGCTCAAGTAACTGGGACTTACCTGAAAATTCTGTGTATTTCGATTTCTCGTTTAAAAATAAAAAAAAAAAGTCGAAGCTCAAAATTTACGAAAACTTGAACGATCTCAAAGTCCAAGAATACTTGTACCTTCTGAAAATATATTTTTTGTAAATTTTTTTTGAATCAGAACCAGCATTTTCTGCCAACAGTTGTAACAATCTGAAATCATCACCCACATACACTAATTACAAAATACATTGCTTACACTTTAAATTTGTTTTTGTTAGGAAATCGCATACTGTACTTAAAAACCCAACTAAACAACTCCCTGGTGTGTCAGAGATTTCATTGACGTGGAAAAAACTGCTCTATCCCTCCTTTGATCTCTTTTTCATGTTATGTCTTTAGTTTTTTTTYCTTTTTTTTTTTTTTTTTTGTGACTTAACAAAACGAAGTAGAAAACAATGTAGACTCCTATCTACTGTACTGCTACCGGTACTGTAAAAATTAAAGCCATAAGTCGATTAAATATTAACTACTTAAGGTCTCCCTAACTAAACTACTTGGGAAGACAAGTAAAACTTCCAAATGCTTTTCTATTTTCCGTCAGTTTAAAGCGCGGGCATAGTGTCCTTATTTTCTGTTACTTTCTATTCGACCTACTGTAGTTGAGTGGCATGTGAGAAGAGCTGGTACATTTGTTTCAAGGAACATGTACTCCATGATTCACTTCCTGGATGGTACACTTTTTTTTTTTTTTTTTTTTTTTTTTTTCTCAAAAGATCCACAGTAAGAATGGCTCTGCTATAAGCAATACAGCTGTATACACTTAGATATTTACAGAGACATTTCATTTCGGCTCAACAAAACTCCACCAAAAATTTCAGCGGATTAGTCAGCACCCTCCAGAGTTGCATGCCCACTTTTTCGATTTTTCAAAAAATCACGAGGACGTGGCGTAATGGTAGCGCATTGGATTTCGGTTCTTCTGAACGACGTCCTCCAAAGGCTGCGGGTTCGAGTCCTGTCGTCCTCTTTTTTGCCCATGAAGATGTGCCCAAAAGTGGGTATTTCCGAATGCAAACTTTTTTACTTTTTGCGAGCTTAAGTTTGACTGGTGGAAAGCAGTTTGCTGTGGTATACGTGGAGGTGTGGTTTTTTTTTTTTTTTTTTTGGAGATCATTTTCAGAACATGGTGATGATCAAAAACTGGTGATGTTCATGCTTTGCCATTTTTCTGAAGCAAACAACACTTGGCATGTCACTCATTGGAAATAGAGTTTTTGGTTGGAATCTAGAGATTTGCAGAAGTGCTGGAACTGAGCGAGTATGGGAGGTAAAAGAAATAAAAGTTGATGGTAGGTATACATGAATTCGGGTTATTCAATTGAGCAAGAAAAAGTATCAACATATTGCCACCAAAACTTGAGAGGTATCAACTAAAAAAGTATCTTTAGTTTAGGGTTTCACTATTGTGTTAGATGACGCTAGAGAGAAGTGAGATAACTGGGGTTGTAGAGGTGCTAGGAATATAAAAATTTGAGGTATCTTATTTCACAGAGCAGGGTGCTCGTGGCAACTAAAAAAGCACCAAAAACCCTTGATTTCACCTGTGAGTCGAAAGTATAGTTTTGTTTCGTAACTTTAAGGTTTCCTTTGTGCGATTAGTAGAATACCAACTGATAGTCCTATGGCGATTTGGAAGAGTACTACTTTGATGAACTTGGAGTTTTTTCATAGTGGCAGCAGATATAAAAATATTCTTCACTATTTTCCGCTGCTGACTTTTTTTTTTTTTTTTTTTTTTTCTTGTGCATCWTKTTGAAATTATGGTTCAACTAAATTCCAACAAACAGTGCACATGTCCTCGAACAGATTACTTGGGTCTTGGAAAAAATCATGTCTAACAGCTACCACCCTGTTTCCGTATAACAAGTTCAAAGTTCACACTAACATCGTACCAGTACTAACTGACGAACTAAGTGAACTCAGTTGAGTGGCAAAATTGTTGTGATACTAATTGAGTTGATATTATTTATCAGAGGAGTACCAGAATCATTTTTACAAAGTGCTCATAATAATAACTCAACTATAGCTGGTTCTTATGCAATCTAGTATCGCAGAGCTCGGTATATATACTCGCTATAGCCCGTTCTTTTTTTCTTCTTTTTTTTTTTTTTTTTTTCAACATGCTCCCTATCGTCTACATCGCAATCGACCACTGGTCTAGAAACCCTCCTCCTCTTGATCCTGCTGATGAAGAGTTTGTAGGCACTCCCGCCGAGAAAGAGTCGTTCAAGTCGTTCGACAGACACAAACAGAATCGAGACAAGATGGTTCAATTTTCCAGAGCTCTGGCTGGTGTATCTCCTAACCGTCCAGTGGACATGTCCTGGTTTCAAAGACTCATGGTACTTCAAGATGCTCGACATGCGTATCTGAAGGCTTTTGTGTGTCGATGGAGCAACTACAAGGTCAGAATGAAGAGGTACATTGCAGTTCTAGACACTGACGCTATTCTCAAACAGTCGTGTCTTACGTATCTTGATATGGAGCGTTTGCTTAGACAAGTTCAAGGTCTAGTAAAGAATGTTCCTGATGAAGGAGATGCGAATCGTCATGTTTACTTGGCTTATGGATGGGGAAGGATTATTGAGCTGGATATTGTCAGTATTTTTGAAATGCCGTTTGGAGAAGAGAGGGCGTGGAGAGTGTCGAAAGCGTTGTATGTGGTGAGTGACGAGTTGTTGAATTGGACTCCAGAGGGGGAGTTTTGTGTGTAATTACGAGCACCAATTACGAGCGAAGCGAGTAATGTGCGAGTAATTGCACCTTCTAAAAAAAATAAAAAAAATAGGCAAGTCTGTCATTTGCTACTGTATTGTATTGTAAAATAGTAGGCCAGCGACTTTGTAAATCAGAGTGTCATAAAATCAAGTGTTCAAGGCCTCCAGAAACAGATTCCGAAGTCCATGACTCGTCATTTACGTTACATGATTGGTCCACATCTTCATAAACACACTAACGAAAACGGAGTTATAATGTACGACGTTGATAAAAGGGTGGAGAAATTATCTCATGTTGCCACCGATTCTAAATGGGAAATATTCAGCTTCTGAGGGATACTGTCATGTTAGAAACTGACATTCTCAATGTATACAAATTATTCATGAGCTTTTTTTTTTTTTGAAGAGTGTCTGAAGTGTTCATCTTTATGAGAAGTTCATTTTCAAATAACCTATAGCTACAGAATGTAGCCAAGCTGTTTTTGGAAAGCGTCATTTACAAAAAAGAGGAGTGGTGGCCATTATACGGAATAATTTGTACTGTTGAAGGTCGAAATTAGGGACTGTATTTTCTGAAGCAAGAAATTTTACTCAAAGTAGGCCCTTTTGAAGGTAGACAGGACAGGAGGTGTCTTTTTTTTTTTTTTTTTTTTTTTTTGTTTTCTGATGTCACGTTCTATTCCTTAGCCTATCACACCCCTTGTCCAATAGAAAACATATATAGCTCTTAGCCCCTGTGCCAAACACTTCATCTTTCAATGCTCCCCGAAGTGTTCAAGTACTGTGAAGAGTTCTCTGTGAACCCTCCTCCTGCGATTCCAGGAGACGATGTTTTTATCGGGTCAGCTCGTGAGAGAGAGAATCTCAAGTCCTTCGATCGACACAAAGAAAACCGAGCTCAGGCTGTGCGAATCATTAAATCACTCGCTACTAATGGACCTGGACCTCATATCGATACTGCAGCTGTGGAAAGAGCAATGGTGCTGCAAGATGTGCGGTTTGGATACGTCAAAGCTCTGGTCATCAGGTTCAGCCACTATGCTGTTCGAATGGAGGAGACTCTGGAGAGTGGAGATGACGAAGCTGCTTATAGACAGTCGGCTATCAACTACTTGGACTATGAGAATCTGCTGAGGCAAGTTCAAGGGTTGGTTGACAAGATTCCTAAAGAGCCTGGACCTGATCGAGACTTGTACATGAAACAAAACTGGGGTCATATTATTGCTCAGGATATTCCCAGTATTTTTGAGATGCCTTTTGGAAACGAGAGAGCTTGGAGGGTTTCTAAAGCGTTGTACTATGTCAGTGACCATTTGATCAAGTGGATTCCTGAGTGAACGAGAAGTAAGTAGCCAATATACTTGAGATAATGAAGTTCCTTTTTTTTTTTTTTTTTTTTTTTTTTTTTTTTTTTTTTTTTTTTTTCAGTGAACAAATACATCTCAAAATAACAGACGAGAGAATAAAATGATAGCCAGAAGAACAGTAGAAATTATTGGAGATAGTCAAAAACAACCATTAAGACTTGCTACCACACTTACTACTCAAAATTTGGTCCGGAAGTAGATTCTCGAGATTCCCTAATTCTCTAAACAAGCCATATCACAGCAAACATCTTACTCCAGGCCAATATTTCAATTCAATAGCACTCATAAGCACCCGTAGATCGTCTTCGACTGCTTTCAGGGCGAAAAATCGCGAAAAATCACATTTTTCAGATAGCAGTGGCCACCTTTTCCAAAAAATCAAGAAATCGGTTTCTTGGTCTAGTTGGTCATGGCATCTGCTTAACACGCAGAACGTCGGCAGTTCGATCCTGCCAGAAATCATCTTTTTTGCTCTGCATGTTCGTCGTAGATTATTTTTTTTCTTCATTTTTTAAAGTTGAACCTAAAATAACTAGGTTTGGCAAAAAATGAGCCCTGACATACAGGGCAAAAATGATAACCGAGAGATTCGAACTCTCGCCTCCGAAGAGACCAGGATATTATGTTAAGGTATGACCTTAACCTGGCGCCTTAGACCGCTCGGCCAGGTTACCAAATTTGTTGGATTTTTAGAAAAGGTGGCCACTACTATGTGAAAAATGTGATTTTGCGCGTTTTTCGCGTTTACACGTGATTGAGGAGAAGTGGGGGGTAAATTTGGTGCTGGAGAATGACATAGAAGTGTTGTTTTTCTGTTTGGTGCTGTTTTGGTGATTTGAGGGCGATTTGAAATCTGACTGAAACTGAAAATGGAGTGAAAACGTGGTGAATGACTAGGAGAATTATTCTTTTCTTTACAGTGTCCTCTGGTTTACTTACAATAGGGTTTCTATTTGTTAAGGACTGATTTAAGGTGACCCGAATGGCTTAAGGTGAACTGACTGCTTAAGGTGAACTGAATCAAAACAAACAAACCCCAAGCTATATAAACCCCGTTACTCCCCCCTACCTCTCTTCTTCTTCTCTAGTGCGGTTCGACACAAACAACAAGGCCTATCTTGGCATGTCCTCTGATCTTTAGTAAGCGTTGGTACTACAGATCAGAGAACATGGCCTCACCATCTCACTATCAAATGCACTCAACGTCAACCGCACTCACTCACCGTCAACAGACACCCTGGCTTCGGCTCCTGGCTTTCGAGCCCCACTCCTGCCTCGATGGCACCCACAACGTCTCCTCTCGAGGATGTACGGTTCATACGGGGATTCCCACTTACAGTACCTGGTACCTGGTACTACACCGTTCAA
The DNA here is from genome assembly GCA_001600515.1 of Yarrowia sp. JCM 30694. Classification (NCBI taxonomy): domain Eukaryota; kingdom Fungi; phylum Ascomycota; class Dipodascomycetes; order Dipodascales; genus Yarrowia; species Yarrowia sp. JCM 30694. The sequence goes on along the minus strand of BCKF01000009.1, from coordinate 96,233 downwards.
AGAAAGTGACCCAACCGAATGAGGGGTTGGGGGGCGGATAAAAAGAAGTTCACAAAAAGATGCAGAAAGAATTTGGATCCATGGACCTGTTTACTCCGGTGAACAGGTCCACGGTGAAGCGCTACGGCGCGGTGAGTACCTTGTCTTGAGACCACGATACCCTGATACCCTTACTAACACACTCATGATACCCACAGCACGACATCCTACGACGACATCCCACGACTTCCTACGACTTCCTACGATTTTCTACGATTTTCTACGATTTTCTACGACTTACTACGACATTACGACGTCCTACGACACATCTGCGACATTACCTTGGCATTACGAAGCCTCAGTTCGGTTACGACGAGTTCATACGACACCAGCAGGCTTGAACGACAGCACAAGTCAACAGCAGCAGCAGAGCTGAACGACAGCAGACGACAACATACGACTCAGCAGAGGTTTGCCAGTAGCAACAGCAGAGCTGAACGACAGTGAACGACAGCAGTGGATGTCTTGACATCAGAGGACTCAGCAGCAGACGTAGAGACAGAAGCTGCTTCGGTACTTCAGCTCGTCATTCGCCTTTTTAGACTGGAGTAGTCGCTGCTCTCCTACTTCAGAGTCAGCAGTCGTAGATACGTAAGTCCACCCTTCCTTTGTATCGCTCCTCTTCCTCTTGAGTACTCTCCCTTGATGCTTCACTCCAAGCCTTGGCGGCTATTGGTTCCTCCTCAGTTGTCGATAAGCACCCCTCCTTTGTCACTTTGTCACTTTGTAGCTTCCAGTAACACTTGTTCCTCACCATCTTTCCAGAGAGCTCACCGCTCGCTCTCGTCACTAGACCCTCCTCAGGGTCATGTCGTTTGGCAGTTGTCTTCGGGAGACGTTCTGGCAGATGTTGTGTTGACTGAAGGCCTGGAAGCTGTGCTAATGGTGTCCTGTTGTATGCAGGATTGCCGTACTGTAGTCAGCATGTTCCAGTAGTTGACTTGTCGAAGCATAGCAGAAGTCTCCAGCGATAGTTGAAGGACTCTGTAACGAGTTACTGTAAATGAGTAGGTCAGCTCACAATGGTATGTACAGCTCTCTCCACCTCCACACACCAGTAACCAGTCCCCAGCTGTCAAATGCAGTGTTTCCACGAGTATAGAGCATCTTCTGAAACTCCTATCTCACAAATCTTTTACTCAGATCTCTTCTGGTGATCTATGACCAATTGAGTGTTTAGAAATGGACCAAGAAGCTTACCGTGTTCAAAATATTACGTGGTTGATTTCCCAGTGCTTCTCTACGAGCTATTAAATGTATATTGTTCCCCTCTGTCGTCATTTGTAGGTTCCAGGAAAAGTCCATACACTTCAATTCTGTTTTTTTGAAAACTGTGTGCTTAAAAACGTCACTACCAGACCCTTCCGTATATCAAAATGATGAGCCAAACGAGCTGGTTTTCATGGTCTAGATCCCACATTTCTAGCGTGGATATTGATAGAGTTATCGATGAGTTAGAGAAATAAATAATTCAAGACCAAGGCAGAACAGAAACAGACGCAGAAAAAATACAGGAGCTTAGCGAGATCTATATTCGGTATCAGGAGACCTTGGGCAATAACCCCATGTCAAAAAAAAACTGTCAAAAAAATTATTTTACACCAACAAAAAAATTAGCGGACAGCAAATCTCTTAACCGGTACCATTGAACTTGTTGAACTATTATTCTGTTATTACTTACTACGGTACACATTTGTTACATTCAATTAATTATTATTTAGAAAAAAATACAGTAGCGAGCGTTGCCACGTCCTCTAGAATCGAGGGTCCTTGCCAATCTTGCTCACATCGTCGGCAATCTGGTTGGCCTTGAGGTTGAAGTCTCCAGAAACCGCATTGAGCTTATCCTTGCCGTCAGCAATGTGCTGGTTGATGTTGAACCGAGGGTCGTCTCCCACCTTGGTGACATCGTCGGCAATATCGTTCTTACCGAGGTTGAAAGCTCCAGTGGCAGGCTTGAAGTGTCCAGGATCAGTAATTTCAGGCAGAGCTCCTCCAGAAGACACTCCGGTAGTAGAAGGGAATCTGGGGTCGGTTCCTCCAACAGACGTCTTATCATCAACAATCTGGTTAGACTTGAGGTTGAAGTCTCCAGAGACGGGGTTGGAAGGGATAGTACCTGTTTCAGCCTTGACAAAACGGGGATCGTGAGAAATCTTGGTCACATCGCCGGCAATCTGGTCCTTGGTGAGATTGAATTCGCCGGTAGCAGGCTGGAAGTTGCCGGCATCGGAAATGGAGAGTTCGTGGGTGGGTTTAGAAGAAGAAGCAAATCGGGGGTCAGCACCTCCAACAGAGGTCTTATCGTCGACGATTTGAGAAGACTTGAGGTTGAAGTCGCCTGAAACGGGATTAGAAGAAGAAGGACCGTCCTGAATAGACAGCTCATGAGTCTTGGAACCATCTCCAATAGCAAGTTCAGGCTTAGAAGAAGAAGCAAATCTCGGGTCAGGACCTCCAACAGAAGTCTTATCATCGACAATATCCTTGGCCTTGAGGTTGAAGTCTCCAGAGACAGGGTTGCCTTCAGCAGGAGTTGCAGAAAATCGAGGATCATTACCCACCTTGGTCACGTCTCCAGCAATCTCGTTCTTGCCGAGGTTGAAAGCTCCGGTAGCAGGAGCAAACTGGCCAGGGTCGGTGATTTCGAGGGGTTTGGAAGTGAAACGGGGGTCAGTTCCTCCAACAGAAGTCTTGTCGTCGACGATTTGAGAGGACTTCAAGTTGAAGTCACCTGAAACGGGGTTGGTAGAAGGTCCGTCTTCGATGGAAAGTTCGTGAGCAGGCTTGATGGTAGATGAGGAAGCAAATCTGGGGTCAGTTCCTCCGACAGAGGTTTTATCGTCGACGATTTGAGAAGATTTGAGGTTGAAATCACCTGAAACGGGGTTAGAAGGACCATCTTCAATGGAGAGTTCATGAGCAGGTTTAGAAGAAGCAAAACGAGGATCAACACCTCCAACTGAGGTCTTATCATCGACAATCTGAGACGATTTCAGGTTGAAGTCACCGGAAACAGGGTTAGAAGAACCAGAAGGTCCATCTTCAATAGAAAGCTCATGAGCAGGTTTGGAAGAAGAAGAAGCGAAACGAGGATCAACACCACCGACAGAGGTTTTATCATCAACAATCTGGCTGGACTTCAAGTTGAAATCACCTGACACAGGGTTTCCTGCATTAGGACCATCTTCAATAGCCAACTCACGAGTCTTGGAGCCATCACCAATAGCCAGCTCATGAGCAGGCTTGGAGGAAGCAAATCGAGGATCCTGACCTCCCACAGACGTCTTATCGTCGACAATCTGGTTGGATTTCAGGTTAAAGTCACCGGAAACAGCAGATCCAGGGTCCAGAGTTCGAGGGCCGTCAAAGTCAGCAAATCGGGGATCCTGGCCTCCAACAGAAGACTTGTCGCCTGCAATTTGACCAGCCTTGAGGTTGAAATCACCTGAAACGGGACCGAACGAACCAGAGGGAGCAGCAGTCTTGTGTTCAGAAGAAAGAGGCAAGCCAGCAGCGTTCAGATTGGACTTGTGGGGAAGAGTAGGGTCGAGTTTGGCGTCGTTGACGAAATCGGCTTTGTAGGAGGGGGAAGAAATCTTGGTGGAGTCTTCAAGCTGAGAAACGTCCTTGTCAGCGTACTGCTTGAGAGGCAGGCCTGAAGCATCCAACTTGGACTTGTGAGGAAGAGTATCGTCGAGTTTAGCGTCCTGAGCAAGAATACCCTGAGAAGTCTCGTTCTTGTGCTTGGAGTAATCGGGAACAATACCGACTCCAGCCTGACCAGATCGGAGCTTTGAAACAACCTCATCTCCAAGCTTGTAGTTGGGCTCAGGAGCATCTCCAACAACAGCTCCAAACTGGTTGGAAGGAGGAACACCGGTGGAAGAGAGGGAAGTAGTACCAGTAGTAGGCTTAGGCAAAGACGTGTCGACACCATCCTTAAGAGGCAGACCAGTGGCATCCAGCTTGGATTCATAAGGAACACCGTGGTTTTCAGAGCCAGGAAGAACAGGTTTGGGTTCAGAAGAGCCGGCAATCACAGAAGGATGGACAGTCGATCCAGGCGCAATCTGGTCGGAAACGTCAGCTCCATGAGTTCCAGTGTGAGTAGTGGACTGGTGAGCATGGGTAGAGAAGGGGTGGATTTCAGTAGGAGGTTCAGAAGGAGGAGCGGCAAAACCAGTGGGTCCAACCTTGGCATTGGCTCCAGGAACCTCTCCAAGGGGAACTTCACGTGACTCGGCTCGAGCTTCAGACAAAACTCGCTCGCCGGCAAACTCGTGGCCTCCATGAGCAGCATTATGAGCAGCAGCAAAGCCGTGAGCAGGTTCGGGCTGAGCTCCATCGGATCCCAGACCGATAGAATCAACCACAGAAGCAATTCCAGCCTTGGCCTTTCCTCCAAAAGTCGACGTGTCGTACTCGTCCGCTCGGCCGTCAAGCACACTCTGCTCGATTTCAGGCAGCTGAGTGTCTCTGAAACCGCCCATGTTGGGCACCTCCTTCTCAGCGGGAGGAGCAACAGGCACAACGGGAACATTGAGAGGCTCCTTGAGAGGATCTTCCTTGACATCAGTCTTGGGAGACCGTTTGGTGAGTCCAGAGAAGAAACCTCGAATACCGCCCTGCTTCTCTTCCTTCTCAGGAACACGTTCGGGAGCTCCCTCCTTGTCTCGGTTCTTGAAAGCCGCGAATTTGTTGCCCCACGACTCTCGTTTCTTGGGCGAGGGTCGGGAAGAAGGAGTGGTCGGGTTGGAGGTGGTTCCGAGGGTAGGTGTGGTGGGAGTAGGAGCTGAAGCAGTTCCAGAAGGAGCTGAAGCAACAGGAGCAGTAGTAGGAACAGCAGCAGCAGCAACGGGCGCATCAGCAACAGGAGCTGACGCTCCAGTTGCTCCATGCCTCGCCTCATGCTTATCCACCAACTTTTCATGGAACCGGTCCTTGCCAATCTGGTGGACATTATGGGTGCCAGAGCCGGGAATGGTGGAGGAGGCGTGGTGGTCTCGGACGTTGCCGGCGAGGGAGCGAGAGGGGGTTTCTGGGTTAGCACGGTAGCGAGTGGCCGAAGGTCACGAGCGGACCCAATAAGCGGTTTGACAAAGTAGGAAACGAGTGACGTAGTCACGAGTGGACAACAGCTGTAGTTTGACTCAGTAGGAAACGAGTGACGTAGTCACGAGTGGACAACAACTGTAGTAGCTCCTGAAGTTGAAGAGACTGTTGCCTGAAGTTCTTGTCAGAAGCTCTTGAACAGCTGGCTGAAGCTCATGGACTGTCGGCTGAAGCTGCTGTACTCAGTCTGACACTCAGTGACAGACAGAAGTCTCTATGGAACAACTGTTGTAGATAGTACCAGAAACACTGTCTGGTGCTCAGCGGTTGTACTAAGTGACAGTACTCAGTAACAGCTCTGATACTTCGTAACAGACAGTCAGCTCCAGAGACAGCTGTCTGTTGCTACTAAGTAACAGCTCTGGTACAGCAACAACAACTGGCACTGAGAAAGCTGCCTGATACTGAGCAGCTGACTGTATCTATGTATCAGAAAGCTACTCAGTATCTGATAGCTACTCAGGAACAACCAGTACAGTAGCCCTTGAACAGCCTAACTGAAGCTCAGCCTAAGGTACAACTGCTCAATTGAACTGCTGAAGCCTGAACTGGAGCTGAAGCTGCTCAATTGAAGCCACTGAACCTCTGATGAAGCTGTTCATCTCAGCTGAAGTCTGAACTGAAGCCTGAACTGAAGCCTGAACTTGTGAAACTGCTCAATTGAAAAATTGAGTCATAGAACTTTTGAAACTGTTGAATTTCTGAAGCCATTGAGCTTTACTGAAGCCACTGAAAAATGCTGAAAACAGTGCAACGGCTGATTCTCGCTTACTGCTTCGTCCCACATGCACCGCCACTTAACCTTGCAGCTTGCAGCTTGACAGCTCCGATGGGTCTAAATAAGCTCAGCTGGAAACAGGGCTGCAGCTGACGAGACAGTCACCGAAGATAGTGATCAGCCCGAACAAAAAAATTCAGACAAAAAAATTCAGCCTGTTCTAGCTTCAGCTCTTCAGACAATGCCCTGGCTTCAGTAGTTCAGCTCTTCAGTTCAATTGAACTCTTCAGCTCTTCAGCTCTTCAGCTCTTCAGCTCTTCAGCTCTTCAGCTCTTCAGCTCTTCAGCTCTTCAGCTCTTGTAGTCCTTCATATCCATATCTTCTCCTTCTAATACTCACCATGAACCTGACCAGGCTGATGGACATGACCAACAGGCTGACCAGAAGGAGCTCCCTGAGGAGCCCCCTGGGTAAACTTCGTAGGCGAGTGCTTCACCTTGGTGGGGCTGTTGGGCGCGGACTTTCGTCCGCTCTTAATCTGGCGGTCGATTTCGGAAAACTTGTTCTGCACGCTCTGCGACACGGACGACTTGGGCGAGGTGGGTTTTCGCACCTGCTTGGCCTCGTCTTCCACGACATAGACAGCATCCTTGGTTTCGATTCGCGAACCGGCTGGAAGAGCTTTGCCGTGGGAGGACTCGTACGAGGCGTACGCAGCCTGAACCTCGTCGGGAACAACGTCGTGTTTGCCGTGTTTGGGGCTGGTGAGAGCATGAGCAGCTGCCGAAGCTGCCTGGGGGGGATTGTGGTGCGACATGATGGTGGAGGAGAGAAGAAGAGACGAGCCAAACGGTTATATTGTCACGGTTGCTGGACGTGCATAGACGCAGCAACTAAAGGCATCAAGGCGGAGAGGGGACGTTTGGGGGTGTTGGTGGGAGGTGAGGGGTTGTTTTTATGCAATATATCAAATCTACGGGTTGGCAATTCTTACACAACCATTTTATACACTCCAAAACCACTCACAACCCGAATTACAACGACGCCCATTTTCTCGGCTACCAGTTAAACTCCACATGTAGGCACGATATGAGCTCTTGCGAAACTCAATTGTGAGGTTTAACAGAAACAAAGTTCATGTTGGGCGGATAGTGGCGTTAAGGCGTTTGTCAGTAGGGCGTTTAGGGGGGTTTATTGAGTGATTAGTCAGTGTATTATGGAAATCGGGTGGTTTCTGTGCTTAGTAATGCTGCTTAGTAATGATTTCCAGCCCATAATCACCCATTTCCATCCTCTACCGCACAAAACAAGGCCTTTGTTTGCCGTATATGGCAGTTGCTTTTGGGATTTTAGTATGGACGATGATCAGATGAGGAGGGGTTGCGCTATTAACGGAAATCGAATTATTTGATTTTTTATTTTTCGAGAAAAATCGGGGGGTTTTTTTTGACCGCCATTTTTTTGTCGCCATCTTCATCACATCTCCGCCTTGAAAAGACAGTTTGCACGGCGCATAATGTCGTCATAGGTCATAGGGCGGGAGAAATAGACTTGCTCAGCCGTGTTATTCCCGCAAAACCGAGCGAAACTGAGCAAAACTGAGCGAAGCGAGGTTTTGCGTGTGTACTATTGTGTTGTGTGATATCTTCATCGTGTGACCAATATGGAAGGCTGTATACTAATACTGTAGCTTACTGTACGTACAATTACAAACATCACATACAGTTGCTCAATTGTACAGTGTATCAGGAGAATATATATATTTACTTAAAATTGCTGTCTACCGGTGGTATTAGCATCATTCAAATATCTGGTAAGAGCTGTATAGGTCCTGAGTTGTTACTGTAATGATCCTTGCTCTTGCCTTATGCTCATGTGAAACACAAGTAAGGGGCAATCTGAAACACGTGACGGGAGGTGCGATGTACTGGTAGAGAGAGTGGTAGAACAATAATATTCAGGCTTTTTTTCTTTGGAAGCTGTCCAGTTTCTAAGGCAGTGGTAAAATTAAGAGTGCCCTTTATATCCCAACAAAAGCCTAACTACACTCCACTTATATCATGTTTTTATGTCAACTCCAGCTCCAAATTTTGTACTGACCATTTTCTTGTTTATTAATTTCTAGTTCACAACTTTTAAATATCCATCTTTTGCTCTCTTCAGAATCTCTCAACTCCCCCTGGAACCCCATAAACCCACCCCTAAAGGACTTTTTCTTCAACAAAACTCAACTAATTCAACTAACTAAATAAACTCTTCACTACCTCTTCAAGTAATTCTTGTAATACCACCCCAACTCCCAAATACTCTCTTCAACGTCACTCCGAGCCGTATGTTTGACCTGCTTGTACGGCATTCGCTTGATCATCGACGGATTATGTCTCTTCATAACTTCTTTAATCGAAGAAACGTCAATGATGCGGTAATGAAGGTAATCATGAACCCGGGGCATATCCTTGGCTAGAAAGTTTTTATCCTGATGAATACAATTGCCAGCAATAATCCCCTTTTGAGGACTCACGTGACGCTTGAGATACGCCAGCAGCTCTTCTTCAACCTCCTCCATCGTCTTGGAACTCTCCAAACATCGCTTTGTCAATCCAGAAGCTCCATGATGTCTCACACACCAAGGGTCCATAGCATCGAGTTTTTCTTTGGAGCAGTGAATCACAGACTCATAACCTGTACTGTCAATCACCTTGAGCGAGCTGTCGGTGATGAGACACGCGATTTCCATAATCACGTCGTTTTTCTGGTCCAACCCAGTCATTTCACAGTCGATCCAGACCAGAGGGGGTTCCATCTTAGTGAATTGAGAGATAGGCTGGTGAGAGAAGAGATACATGCTGTATTTATATAGGTATGAAGTTCACTATCGTATCAGTTCACTATATCTTGGTTCACTAGTTCACACTATACGGAAGCATAACTTTGACATGATGTTTCCCTATGCAGATTCAAAACGACAGGTCAGATCTCAGCCCCAAAAGACCCCAAAAGGACACCCCCAAGTACTCAATTGGGTTGTCCATATAAAGATACACACAGTCATGTATCGTACGATCCCTGTTACCCTCTCTACTCCCCACCCCATCACCACCCCACCGGTGGCAAACCACTAAACCCTCCTTTGCCACTCTTCAAAATAAATTACACTACTATACGCTAGCTACGTGGTATCGGTCTCCACAGGCTCCTTGATGGTCCTGATGGTGGTGATCACAGGCTCGATATCCTGCCTCACTCGTCGTGGAGTGGGAATGTCGTTTGTGTTGACTCCTTCTGTGGCAGACATTTCGTACAGGCTTCCAGTGGGCACTCCGTAGTCGTACATGTTGACTCTGAGACGCGTAGTGCGGAGGTTATCGGTTTCAAAGAGCCGGTAGCCCTCCAGAGGCAGGAACATGTCTTTGGCTGCTGATACTAGCAGCAGTAGGGAGACAAAGAGAAAAAAGGTGGCGAGTTTCATGGTTGTGGAGTACGATGTTATACTTGGGATACAAGGGGGTTTATATAATGCCCAGAAATGACATTGGCCAGGTCGTTTGCCCTGGAAGACAAGAGGTAGAGACGGAAATTTCACAGCTGCATGTGGGGTGGTGCAGCACGGTGCAGCTGTGCATGAGGTGTCTGGCTGTGGAGTGTAAAGATGACTAGCTAGTGTATCAGACACGTGGATTGTGCTAGCAATACGGAGCTGGTTTTTGTTTTTTTGTCAGTGCAATTGCGTATTTTTGGTTTTTGTATTTTTGGTTTTCTACCTAAACGTCTGAATCTCGCTCAAAACTAAAGATATTCTTTTCGCTGGTTATCTATAGGTATCTACCAGATCGTGGCTATCTAATGGTATGCATATCACTGCTGTAGGGTTACTTTTCAGCCAGATACTTCACTTCTCGTGATGTACAGATACTTTTAGTTCTTATCGTAAGGACTAGAGTCGATTAGTCCTGCTCAAGTTAGCTTAGCGGTTACTGATTGAATCTGAAGGGTCGTACTTTTTTTCTATCTACTTAATTACAGTAAATGTATCTGAGATGGAGTTCACAGGTTGGAATTAGAATGTGAAGTGATTCATAGGAGCTAGATCCACCAGTTGCAGTTTTTGTATGTAACAAAGCTGAGATTAGTTGACCACTGAATTTTGGTAAAGATTTGGAATAGATTCATATAGCTATTACATTTGGACTAGAGCCGTCTCTATACCGGTTTAGACACACGAAGTTTACGGAGCAGATGTTTCTATGCTTCAATTCATGGGAAGTCATGTGAATAAGGATCTAGTCAGTGTGCTTCAGGAGTGCCATATTGATTATAGAATACTAATATCCAACTGACAATATCTCAATTGATAAAAGAAGGGGTTCATAAAACCATGTATTTCTACGGTACATATTGGAGTTATGGGTAACCGTAGAATAATAAATAAATAGATTATGTGATTGTAGAGCACTGCCAGGATTATAACTGGGCTGTTGCAGCACCTGAACGTTCCTGTGCTTCTGCTGCTATGCGTACTTCTGATGAATCAACAGTTGCCATTATTGAACAGCCATAGTTTGTAGGAGTATCAAGTGCTATCAGAAATGGTCATGATCATATATAGATCTTTGACGTAACCACAAACGCTCGCTTCGCCCGTGTTTGTGTATGGTGGCCAGGTTCGCTTCGCTCACCTCTCCTCCATTTGTTCATCCTCCAACGGCACCCGAATCAACTGCTCCGGCAACACCGGCTCCTGATAATCCTCCTCTGTATACCTCGCCAACGCCGTGCTGGCCAAATTAATCGCGCGAATCACCGCCGACCAATTGCCCATCACCTCGGCAACCACATCTGTCTCTTGAGCGAGACACGAAACGTGTTCTGCAAGCCCCTCAAGCTCGTCAGCCAGGTCGGACGAGTACTGTCTGAGTTGAAGCAGCTGCTGCAGCTCTTTTTTCTTGGCTTCGATTTTGTCGTCCAGCTCGTTGCCGCCGTGGTTGAGCCGGTTAGGAGCGAGGGAGACTCGTGGTCGGACCATGTTGTGTAGATGTGAAGTGTGATGATGTTGACGCGTAAGTTGCATGAGATGCACGCGTTAGAGTTTGAGGTGGTGAAAACAAGGAACACTATAGAGGAGGGTAGAGAGGCGTATGGGATGTAATAAATATATGAGAGTGATGAAAAGAATCAGGGGAGTAGGGATATGTGATAATAATGGAGAGGTACCATAGAATATTTCCTGTGGCGTTGGCCTGCTGAAAGCGTTGGGACAACCTTAAATGACCATGCAAGTAAAGAGTTGAAAAATACTGTGCAGCTTATGGATATACTGGACAGAGTCATGAGAGCTTCAAGCACACTGAAGTCTTACATAGGGAATTAAGGCATTTTTCTTTCCTATCTCTATAAATCTACAATTGGCTTGAACTCTCGGCTACGCCTCATATTCATGCCTCAAATTCAATCTACAGTCAGCTAAACACTCGGCTACGCCTCGTATTCAGCTTCTACAAATCTACAACGGCTTGAACATTCGGACTTCGTCCTCATATTCAAGCCTCTAGAAATCTACGCCTCGTATTCAAGCCCTACAAATCGCTCTCACTCTCGGCTTCGCCTCGAGTTCGAGCCCCTCATCAAATCATTTATTCATTCATCATACACAAATCCTTCAGTACATACCATTGCTCTGGGTAATCATCAGCCTCTGGCCTCCACCAATAATAGGAGTCTCGCTCTCGGCGACCGCAGCAGCAGCCTCCTTCTCCTTTCGCTCCTCATTGTCCTTCTGCAGGGCGTGCAGCAGCGACGAGCTCTCCCGGGTGACGTTAATCTTGTAGGGCATGGTGTAGTCCTCCAGCTTGTGTCTCCAGGAAACCTCCTCCACAACGTCCTGTCGCAGCCAGTCGTAACAAGTGTACAGAGTGGCAACGTAGCACTCCTTGTTGCCGGTACCGACAAAGTACCGCAGCAGCTCCTCGCAAACATCCTGCTTGCCAGACACGGCAGCAGTGTCGATGGCGTCCTTCCACAGCTTGTCCTGCTTGGACAGGGTGATGGACTTGGCAAACTTCTTGTTCTTCTTGTACAGATGGGCAGCAATCTGTCGGAAGAAAATGAGGTCGTGCTTCTCGAGTCGCTGGGCAAGGTCGATGGCGTCGTACTTGTCGTAGGCGTCCACGGCGTCCCGCAGAGTGGCGTGGTCCTCCTCCTCAATCAGAATGTTGTGGTAGGCGTTGTTGACGGCAGCCAGGTTCTGCTCCAGCACAGTCACCAGGAAGGACTTGACCATGGGCAGGTTATCGGACTTGTCAAACATTCGAACAACTCGAGACACATCGATTCGAGCGGCCAGAACAGCCAGCAGGTCGGTCACCAGCATGGGCACCTCCTTCATGTAGAAGTTGATGGCCTTGTAGTAAATCTCCAGGTTGGCCACCTTGACAATAATGTCCTTGAACGACGAGTGCTCAAAGGCGTCGGTGGATCGCTCCATGATAGCCAGAGCAGCGTTGTCCCACTCGTCGTAGTGGCAGTACAGGAAGACCAGCTCGGGCCACAGGTGGGCGGCCTCGCAGGCTCGAATCACCTTGGGGATGTTGACTCGAGACCAGAACAGCTTGAGGTGCTCCATCATCTGACCAGGAGAGTACTTGGAGTACAGAATGGCCAGCTCGGTGAACATACCCATGTGGGCCCGCTCCAGACCGAGGCCCTGCTCAAACAGCGAAATGAGCTCGGTGAAGTAGCCGTGGTACTCGTACTGGGTGACGAGGTCAGACAGCTCCTCGGCGTGCACAATCAGGTTGAGACCACAGATCTGGGCAAGTCGGAACTCCTTGTTGTCGATACAGGCCTGGTTGACCTGCTTCCACACCTTGACGGAGGAGGCCTTTCGAGCAGAGTCGACGGCACCCTGGTAGTCGCCAAGGTAGACCAGCACAGCAGCGAGCTTGGCCCAGTTGGAGATGGACGAGTAGAGAATCTTGGAGGCGGCGTAGTTCTTGTCGGCAAACAGCTTGTCTCCCACAGACTCAACGTTGGCCACGTTGGGCGAGTCCAGCAGCTGCTGCATGGCTCGCAGGTTGTCGGTGGCAGCGTACGAGAAGAGCAGCTGGGAGTCAATGGCGGGCTCTCGGGACAGATCTCGAGACATTTTGAGGAAGTCAATCAGCTCGTCGTCCTTACCAGCGTGGCTGGCAATCTCAATCACCTGGGCAAAGTTGGAGGGGTCCTTAGCCTTGATGTACGACTTGATGGCGTCGCCGACTCGCAGACCGTCAATCTGGGCCTTACCAAGCAGAGAGTACACCTCGGGGGTGTCGACCTTCTCGGCGTAGTCGGAGGCTCGGTCCAGCGACATGATGTGGTCGGTCAGGACGCTCATGACCTGGCCGTGCTTGTCGTGCTTCTTGTGGATCTCAAACGCCTCCTCGTACAGCTCGTTGTCGATACAGATCTGGGCGATATCGTCGGCGTCGTAGTGGTCGAGCCGCTCAATGTACGAGCTGACTCGCGACTTGTCGGCCTTGACGGCAGTCAGAATCATCAGGTTCTGCAGGTTGGCGTTCTCGCTGAAAGGAGAGGGCTCGAGAATGATCTTCTCAAGCAGCTCGAGCAGCTCGGCGGGGAGATCGGCAGCCATAAAGGCCTTGACGGCGATGGAAACGGCCTCGGGAGAGTCGGACTCGGGAACAGCAGTGCCGACAACGGCGTCAACCAGCTGTCGCTTGTGCTCGTCGGAAGACAGCACCTTGTTCCACAGACCCTCGTCCTGCTTGGCGAGCAGGTATCGAGCCTGCTGCTTGTACATGCTGTTGTCGTTGGTGATCTTGACAAGCTCGTCGTCCAGACCGCCCTTCTCGTAACAGATGAAAGCGAGGTAGGGGTCTCGCTTCTCACAGTACTTTCCAACAACCAGGGGGTTGTACTCGTCGTTCTCCTTGAGGAACTTTTCGGGGTTGTTGTTGCTGTCAATGTAGATCTTGGCCAGAGCGTCAAACAGAGCAGTGTCTCGAGAACCGCCGTTGAGAGTCTTCTCGAGGAAGGGCAGCAGCAGCTTGAGCTTGTTTCGCTTCTCGACCTCCTCCACGAGCTCAGACACGGGGACCTGGCCGACAACAGACATGAGCAGGTCCTTGATGATGGACTCGTCACAGTCAACGTCGAGCAGAGCGCCAATCACCTGGGGGGTTCGGGCAGGGTTGACTCGCTGCACGTACACCTCAATGAACTTGTACTGCTGGTTCTTGTACAGGTACAGGACCAGGTCGTGGACAAAGTCGTACTTGTCACAGACAATGATCAGAGGCAGCTGGTCGGGCAAGTGGGCGTCCTTCATGAGGAAGTTCTTGACCTTCTCGGCGTTGTAGTGGTTGTTCTCCCGCACAATTCGCTCAATCTCGTTGGTCTGGCCAATGGCAGCAGCCGCAGTGATGTACTTGAACACCACATCGGGGTCCTCGCTCAGGTTGACAATCGACTGCAGGTAGTAGTAGAGACCCTCCTGGGAGTTGAACTCCTCAAACACCTTGATGAGGTTGAGAGAGCCGACCAGGTCGGAGTACTTGGTGGCAATCTGCACCACAACCTGCAGGTTCTGTCGAATGTTGAACTTGAGCATCTCCTTGAGACACTCAATGGTCTGGTCGACGGTGAGCTTGCCAAAGTAGGCAATCAGAGCATCAGGAGGGAAGTTCTCGGAGTGAACAACGACCCGCTTGATGTCCTTGAGATCGTCGTAGTTCTCCAGAGCCCGGTTCATCAGACCAGCCTTCTCACACAGCGACGCGATTCGGGGCCGGTCGTAGTGGGAGAACATCTCCGAGCCGAGAATGGCGTCGGCAACCTGGGGGGCGTTGATCAGGTTGACCTCCAGAAGCCGCGTCTGCAGGTTGCCCTGCTCGGGGAGGTTCTGGTTCAGAGCGTCCAGCAGGAACGCGGTGGCGGCCTGGATGTGGTTCTGAGACAGGAAGATGTCGGTCACCTTGTTGAGGTTGAGGTCCTCGCCCTTCTTGACGAGCGACGTGGCAAACTCGGCGCCCTTGTCGGGGTTGACCCGCACAATGTTCTGCAGCAAAACAATGTAGTCGGGGGTGTAGCCGACCTTTTCGCAGTAGGGCACAATGTTGTCAAACTCGCCGAGCTCGGCAAAGGCGGCCACCACCTTGAGAGGCACGTTGGCCCGCACGTACACCTGCAGCGCCAGCTTGACGTCAAACTGCCGCACAATGTCTCCGAGCTCCTCGCTGGACTCCAGCTTGTCCTGCTGCAGCCACTTCTCAAACAGCTGCTTTCGGTCCTGCTGCAGCACGGGGCGTGCCAGCTCAATGGACTCGACCTTGTTCAGCGCGCCCTTGTCCAGCAGCGTGGAAAAGTACTGCAGAATGGGCGAGATGCCGCCGGGAGGGGCCTGCACGTTTTTGAGCTTCTGGATCGTGGCGGGGGTTCGCAGACGGCCACCGGGGGAAGAAGCAGCCACCTTGGCGGCGGAGGCGTAGTCGCCCTGGTTGAGCAGCTGCGAGAACTGCTGCTCGTAGAGGTCGTCGGCGCCGGGGAGGCCGCCTCGAGAAGCCACGGCCAGAGCCACACCAGCATTACCGAGCTGGCTGAGAATGTACTGCACGACCTTTTGCTCGTTGAGCTCAACGGAAAGCACCTGGCCCTTTCGGTTGATGCACAGCACACCCTTGTGCTGGTACGAGGCGGCGGTGAAGACAGACTCGCTGGAGATTCGGTTCATGTAGATGCACAGACCCTGCTCCAGGTCGTAGACGTGCACAAAGCCGTACTTTGTGACCACGTAGACGACGCCGTACTTGTCGGCGGCAAACACAGCGACGGGGAAGTCGTTGGCGGCCTCGGGGGGGAAGAAAATGTCCACCTGCTTCTTCTGGTAGACGGGGTTCTCGTCCTTGTGGTCGATCTCGACGGCGTGCAGCTTGCCACGGTTGGCAAAGACAAAGAGGTCCGACGGGCTGGCTCCGTCCTGCAGCTGCAGCTTTGTGAACGTGGCGGCGTGGCCCTCAATGGCCTGCGACACGTTTCGCTCCTTGCTGAACAGCTGGATCTGGCCGGCGATTCGGCCGTCTCGCTGCGTGATGCCCACCAGCGCACTCCAGCTGCCGTTGGAGATGTAGTTGATGACCTGGCAGTCGTTGAGCGAGTGGTGCCGGTCCGTCAGCTTGACGGGGTCTGTGGTGCCCACCTTCCAGTGCAGAATCTCCGTCTCGGTGATGATGCCAATGGTCTCGGTATCGATCCACGTCCAGAAGACCACGGGGACGGAGAGCTGACTGCTGCCGAGTCGCTGCTTGGTCTCGAGGTTGAAGGCCTGGAGAGCACCTTCCTTGGACCGGACGGCGATCACAAAGTCGGTGGGGTGCATGATGGCGGAGTCGGCGGAGATGTTTCGTCGCACGACATTGTTGTTGTTGTGGAGATCGATGATGGCGACGGTGTTGCCGGTGTTGGCGGTTTCTCGGACGCTGTGTTAGACGGAACGGTAGAGAGCGGCCGTAGGTCGCGAACGGACCCAATAATTAGAGAGCGGCCGAAGGTCGCGAACGACAAGCAAACAGCAGCAAGTGGCCGAAGTCACGAACAACTGGTGCCATGATTGCCACAATCAGACGATTCTGATGGGCAATCACAGATAGAACACAGAACAGACAGAACAGACAAAACAGACAGAACCAACCAATCAGACCCATAGATAGATGATCACGCAATCAGACGTTGATTGCCACAGCTGATGCAACAACCACACGTTGATTCCCAGACTGGTGATCATTGCTGTGTTGTTGAAGTTGATGTTGGTGCCGTTGAAACTGGGGTGATGCCGTGTTGATGCCGTGTTGATGCCATTGACGCTGCCGTGACAGTGCCATTGACGCCGCCGTGATGTTGCCATTATTGCTGCATTGATGCTGGTGCAATCTGTGTCTGCTGATGACGACGTTGGTGTCGTTGCCATCTTTGAACACAGATCACCCCACATAACATCAACATACACAAACATCAATCCATCGTCACCGTCGTGTTTGTGCCATTCCCTCTGTCTGTGTCTGTTCTCCCTCTTGTATCTGTGTCGTCTGTGTTGTGTTGTTGTTCATTCTGTGTTCTGTGTCTGTGTCCTCCTTCTGTGTCTGTGTCCTTCTGTGATCCACCTCATTTCCTCTCATACTCACCAAACAAAACGATCACTCTGTAGTGTACACGTGTTGAAGCCGATCGAGGCCTCAGGAACCCCCAGCGATTGAAGCTGGAGATGCTCCTGAAACGTAATGGGCAAATCCTGTGACATGTTCAGGTGTTGTGGAGGAGAGAAAGAGTTGGGAGCTGTATATCCAACCTTGATGATGTGTCCTAAATGGCGCATGGCACAAGTGGTACAAAGGAAATTGGGGTTAGGGATAAAGAGGTAGGGTTAGGGTAATTGCAGTCACGTGACTTCATTCACCACAAATACACCCTCATATAACCGACCCACCACCCCCAAATGACACACCCTCGTTGTGGTTGGCTGGTCGGACTACCAAGGTTAGGGTTGCCAGCACACATCACAAAAGCTTAATCATATATGGTTTGCATAGGTGGCAATACACGATGATGATGATTAGAGAAGGAAAAAATGGTGGAAAAATGGGAAAAAATTAATCAAAATTAAGAGAAAAATTCTGCTTACTCAGCAACTCCTCAATTGTCTGTTTTTATGTCTTTTTGTGAAAATTTTCATCTGCAACGACTTATCTAAACCATCTCATGCTGCCACGTTGTACAGTTGTCTTGGCACATGCCTCGAGATAGTGGCTTGGAGTTGACAAGTCGAGGGAGGGTTAGGGGTGGGGTTAGGGCTATTTGAAATTTCACGGGGCTGTGCACACCGAAATGCGAAGCATTGAGGTGTGAATAAAATAACAATAAAATAACAGAGCATTTGTGCACACTGTTGATACAAGGGGTATTTTATTTGTTTTTATTTGTTTTTATTTTATTTTATTAATTATTTCTGAATTAGTTTGCGGAGATAATCTCGGAGTTAACAGTCAGAACTTAATGTCTAGTAAATCCGGTATTAATTGGGGAATATTACGAAATAATACGGGAAGTATTACGTAATCGAGGAGGAGGTTATGAGCTCACTTTATGATAATACTAGAATGTTCAATTGGGTTCAGGTAGATTTAATAATATTATTTTTGATTTTTGGTGAATTAATAAAAGAAGTATCCGGAAATTCACAATAATTCCAGATAAAATAGAAAACCTGTAATTGAAGTTTCTATTGTACTGGTATTCAGATAATAGATGCAAACAGGCTTGGTTTTCATACTCTTGGTGACATTTTACGATAAAAACTGAATTAAAATGATTTTTCATGTGATTAAATTTTAAAAAAATTGGAAAAATCCGGAAAAAAAATCCGAAAAAATGCTGAATATAATTTCACGACTCAATAAGAGTTCAAATCTTGCCTCATTCAATTCATTGATGTCTTTCTTTTGTTTTCTTGTCTTTATCATTTCATACCATACACACTCGAATCAACCACCATAAGGGCTCTAGTCATACTTGTACTTGTAAATAATGCACAGTGCTTATTAAGCATACATAAAGCACGTGACTGTTCGAATAATACGAGTCATCTGGATCTCGCGAGTCGAACCCTGCAATTCTCTTCTTTCTACCACCTCTCAATCAGGTTCTACAGCCTTCCGGAGTTATAATCTCACCAGCATTATACCAATTAACGAGCCGCACGGCTGGGGGTGCAGTTTTGGACAAGCCAATTGAGTTGAATATTTGAGCTACGGGAATTCTGAAGAGTGCAAAATGATTCCAAAGAAGAGGAGATTCATATGAGCCTACATTTTCCAAAATGAAGGTATCACAAGGCAAGAAAAAATAAATGCTGGTTTAGTTGAGATTTACTTCACTACATACACTATCTGTAAAATTACTTATTAAGAGTTAAGATTATTTATTAAGAGTTATTAAGAGATACACAAAATCACAGTTCAATACCTGAGGCTTCACACAAATGTCGGAACATTCCATGCTGCTCAAACAGCTCCTTCGGCTCGCCATACTCAACCATTTCTCCATCTTCCAACACAAGAATCCTGTCGTAATTCACAATCGTCCTCAGTCGATGAGCAATGCACAAAATCGTACAGTGGCTAAACTCCTGAGAAATCGTCTGTTGAACAAGAGAATCCGTATGGTAATCGACATTGGACGTGGCTTCATCCAAAACCAGAATTTGGGCGTTTCTGAGAAGTGCTCTCGCCAGAGTCAACAGTTGTCTTTCACCGAGAGAAAAATTAGAGCCCTCAGAGTCCACCTTCATATCTAGCGATACAGACAAGCCTGAGCGCTGTAAAGCTGACCAACACTCGGCATCCGTGTGTTCTTTGAGAGGATCGAGGTTTGAACGCACAGTTCCTTGAAAAAGGACCGATTCTTGAGGAATGATGGAGAGGCCTTTTCGGAGATCTTCAAGGGAGAGTGTAGAGATATCTACGCCGTCGATTTTGATGGTACCAGTTTCGAGTTCGACGATTCTGAATAACGACTGCAAGATAGTACTCTTTCCAGCTCCAGTTCGTCCACAAATTCCGATTTTATGACCAGCTTGAAATACGACAGAGAGGTTCTTCAAAACTAGATCCAGTTCAGGACGGTATTTCAAAGACACGTTTTGAAACTCGATTTCACCCACAGCAGCAGCAGGTTTCTGACTAATCTGCTTACTAACACCTTCACTCTGAATAGTGTGATAATGCAGAATTCTTTCAGCTGCATTCATACAGTTTTCCAGCTCACTGAAGCCCTGAGCCATCATGGACAAATTCTCGGGAATGGAAGCTGCCTGAGACACAATCAAGCCCATATTTGAAGGAGTCAGTTTGAAAACTCCTGCTGCACAAAGGACAGTACAGATGAGAACAACCAAAGAACCCATAGCGTCGAGTCTCAAAGAAAGCCATCTCTGATTAGCAGCAACGATAAAGTAAGCTGAATTCATCGTATCAAGCGTCTTATGTAAGCGCGAAATAGTTGCTGACTCATTTCCGTACATGGTGATGACACTCATACCTGTAATGCTTTCAGAAAAGACAGACAACATACTGGACCTCTCCATAGAATCAATACGTTTCACTTCTCGAGCTGTTTGACGGTAGTAGGACAAACAAACGACAAAAACAATAATGATAGGAGCCAGTACTAGTGCTGTGTATGGAACAAAAACAATAGTCATGGCAAAAGATCCAACAAATTCAGTCAGAGAAAAGAATAACATCCTGTACCTC
Organism: Yarrowia sp. JCM 30694; assembly: GCA_001600515.1. Lineage (NCBI taxonomy): Eukaryota > Fungi > Ascomycota > Dipodascomycetes > Dipodascales > Yarrowia > Yarrowia sp. JCM 30694. Next base: position 76,061 of record BCKF01000009.1, on the reverse strand, counting down.
ATAGAAACCTCATTATCTAATGAGTCAGTGTCACGTGTGAATCTGTTGAGAATTCTGCCCATGGGAGTGGTGTCGAAAAACGAAACTGGAGCTCGGATGATCGTTTCAATAGCGAGATTGTGCATGTTCTCAATGGACCGAGTACCTTGAACCTGAGAAGCCATGATAAAACACGTGATTAGTAAGAGTAGGACGATTCCAAGCATTACGTAAATGCCCATGTAGAAGCCTTTACTTCTCAGAAACTTATCAGCAGTCCAGAACGATAACCACACTGAAGCAAAGATTGTTAAGAACGCTACTAAGAGCATCAGAAAAGCACACAAAACGATAAGTGCGAGACTTAGAGCTTTGTTGGAGTTGGAGAAGAGAAAGTACCGTTTGTAGACTCCGAAACCGACCGAGTCACGGACACGTTCTTCAGATGACATAATGTCGGGGGCGTCCATGGAGATTTTGCTGGTTTGCTTCGTCAGCATGAGGTCATCGTGAGTTTGCTTAGTCATGATTAGGTCATCGGCAGCGGGATCGTCCTGCTGAGTCAGCGGCTTAGTCACGCTCACGTCAGCGGAAAACGACATGGCAGGGGCAGGGGCAATGGCAGAGGCATCGGGGTTGGGGGCGATTACGTCATCCTTCTGAGTAAGCTGCTGAGTCAGAATTTCGTCATCATTAGTCAGCATCACGTGAGCACCCATCAACTTCCGAAAGCCAGGAATTAGCATCAACTCCTCCACAGTTCCCTGATGAATAATCGCATTCGAATCGTATGAGTCAGCCTTGGGTTTCTCCATGTAAATCACATGATCAGCAAGTGATACAACTCCCACCTGATGAGTAGCCAGCACTCTAGTACTCTCTCTCAAAAACCCATCCAGGCACTCATCAATCATACACTGACCCACCTTTGCATCCACAGCACTCAGTACATCATCCATAAACAAAATATCGGGTTTTCCATAGACAGCTCTAGCCAGGTTGATTCTCGCCTTTTGACCTCCAGAAACAGTGATTCCTCGTTCTCCAATCATTGTTTTATCTCCGTGAGTCATTTTTTCAAGGTCGGCTGACAGTTGGCATACTTTGAGAACTTGTTGATAGTGCTGTTTTTCGTAGGGTCGACCGAAAACGATATTTTCTTTGATGGTGGCGTTCTGAATCCACGGATCTAGACAGCCAATCCAGTTTTGAGAGGAAAAAGTCACGTGTCCGTCTGTTGTGTTCATGAGATTGCAGAGTGCACTTAGTAACGACGTTTTACCAGAGCCTATGGATCCCACAATAACGGTAAGGCTTCCAGATTTTAACTGGAGATTGACACCGCCCAGAGTGAGAAAAGTGTCAAGTTCCGGTTCCTCATCGGACGAAAGTGCGTCGTTGGACTCGAAAAACGAGAATTTCGACGAGATGGACGATTTTCGCGAAGATTTGGCGGAAGATTTGCCTGAAAGAACTGTTCGACTTGACCGGAGGGTGCGTAGAGACCGTGCGGACTTGGTTTCGAAGTCCCCATTCGGTTTGGACGCCTCTGGCTCTTCATAGGGCCATTCAAAAGAGGCGTCAGAAACGGACACTGCGAAATCAAGAGTTGGGTCAATTTTCACACCCTCAACACCCTCATCAGCATGTAGAAACTCGTGGATACGTCTCAGCGACATTCTGGCGTCTCCACAGTACTGCATGGCCATTGGAAGTTGAATTAGAGCGGGAAGAAGTAAGTTGAACAAAGTGAGAGAGCTGAAAATCTTGGCTGGATCGGTTTCATTGCCGATAGAAGCATAGGTAATGAACGACAGGGCTCCAGCAATGGTCGGAAGCGACTCAAACATGCCAAAAGTGATACCTCTGATAGATCCCATACGGATATATCCATTTGCTTCTTCTCGTCTTGCAACAGCGATTTTTTCCAGCGTAGGAACCTCCCATCCGTAATATTTGATGATCCGAATATTATTCAGCGCGTCGCGAATCAGACTCACTCGTTTATCTGTCCATTTCATGATTCGTCGTCTCATAGTCATGGTATACTTTGTGATGTATGCCACAGAGACAATGAACAGTAACATGGTGGCTACACCTACCAGAGCTGATTCATGGAGATTGACGCATAGTACGGCGATGGAGCAAGCTGTAGTGATGGGAAAAGCTGTAATTTGATGCACAAACTGCATAGCAAAGTCAACTCGATGAGCATCAAGAGCAGCCAGATTAGTAATCTTTCCTGGAGAGTGGATTTTTCGAGCTGACACGGAAAGTCGGGTGGATTTCTCGAAAACAAGCGAAATCAAAGCAGCACGTGACTTTGCACCAACCATTTGAGCCGCATAGAACGAATGGTTGAAGAAAAAAGTCACACCAACTGCAAGTAGAAACATGCCAATAGAAGAGCCTACACCTGTTCCAACAGGATAAGCTGAGTCAAAGTACCGCCGCTCAATGAAATTAATCAGCTCCTTGCTGACTAATGCACTGGCTACAGCACAAAGTTCTCGTAGAATAGTCATCAAAGCAGAAAACCAAAACTGCCAAAAGAAAGTGTCCTGAAGAGCAAGAGCAAGAGGTAGAGAGGAAGAATTCAGCTTAGTAATAGCTTGCTGGGTCACGTGATCGTCATGGTGGTCCACAACGTCTTCCTGTTCATAGTGAATGCCCGGGTAAATGGCGGCCTTGGTAGTCGTCGCCTTGGATTTCTTGAGCGACGCGATTTGCTTAGTCAGAAGTGAGTCATATCGCTTAGTCAGATTCAGGGCAAGGGTTGAGGATAGTTTTTGGGCTTGTTGGGATTCGGAAACAAGCCACAGGTCGGTGGTTTCGATGGGACGGAGGTAGCCGGTCTGGGTTAGCACTAGGGAAAATAATCGAAGGCGCAGCCTGAGAGTATTTTCACGTGACTAATGTTACGTAATTATGATTACGTAATCATATTAGTCACGTGTAAAAAAAAGAAAAACGGCTCATTCAAAGACAAGACTGAGATGAGGTCTAGGACTACTCATAACAGGACTGTCTCAACCAAAGAGGAACAAAGTCACGTGACACGAGTGTTGGTCACGTGATTGAAAAGAAAAAAAGAGAAGAAAAATCTGGTCACGTGACAAGACAAGCCCTGATGATGTGTCTGACTAGAGCAGAGTTGTCTTCAGAGAAGTTGCCAAAAGAGGAAATAAAGAAAGTCACGTGATTCAACACTTGATCATGTGATTTTAAAAAGTCACGTGACTGAAGAAAAGAAGCACTTGAGAAAATTTAGTCACGTGACTGTCTGATAGCAGGAGAAATCTGTCTGGTAGAGAGCTGAACTGCACAACTTTGTATGATCATCACATGAGATAATGGTATGTGGATGATCACGTGATCCGTGCGAGTCGAAACGTACCAAAATCTCAACTTTTGCCCATACAAAATTCCCCACCACAGGCTATCAACAGGAGGTTGAAAAGTGAAAGCTGATCTGAAGAGTGAAGTGTCACGTGATCATAAAATGGGTCATGTGATATGTGTCACGTGATAAAATGTGTCACGTGACAAAAATTCAAGATCACGTGATTTGAACAAGCCACTACCACTGTGTTGACTAAGGCATACTGTAGTAACAATACTGGTGAGCTAGTGCATCCCAGACTACACTTTCAGATGACCTTTCACATCAGTCACGTGACCATCACCTTACTCAGCACAACTGCTTACTAATACTCACTTTGTGTACAGTAAGCATAGCCATTGAACACGCAAGACAACAGCACCTCAATCAGCCCATACCAGCTTCAGCTTAGATCAGCTCAATCTGCTTAGATCAGCTCAATCAGCTTAGATAAGCTTAGTCATCACGCTCTAGTAAGCATAAAGCCCAAATCACAACTCTTCAACTCTCTCAACTCTCTCAACTTCTCAGTTCAGCTCTCACAGCTCTCAACATCACCTAACAGTAACAGGCAACACTCCAAGTCAGCTCTCTCGACAACTTCAGATCAAACAAAATAGAAAAAATAAAAACAAAAGAAACAAAAGAAACAACAGAAACAAAAGAAACAGAAAAAAAAGAAATAACTGTCACCCAAGACAGTATTAACAAAAACCCAGGATCAAGTTCATAAGTAGAGCTCCTTCAGCATATACCACACCATCCACTTCGTGAATGGTGCTTTTTCGGACTGCTCGCTTCGCTCACAGTCCTTGAGCTACTCGCTTCGCTCGTAGCTACTCACCCTCAACAACCCCCCCAACCACCACCACGTAGCCTTACTCAACCACCCCGCCTCATTCTCCCTACTGGGCTTCTTTTCAGACGGAATATCAGGCACATTGCTAAACGGAGCTAGCCACTGGATTTTTTTCATTCGACGGATGCTTCAAAAGTATGGGGATACACGGCTATATATAGATGGATTAGATACGGCACTAGTGGGGTAGACTAAGGTGCATAGGGTGGAGGTGGAGAAGGGTGGAGAGACAGGTGTCAAAAAAAAGCGGTTGTCATCACGTGACACAATATTGTGATGTTCATGTGACTGTCACGTGACTACTGTTGTATTTCTGGTCCAGCCAATATCGTATTCTGGGCTTTGCTACTTTGTCTTGGCACGCTTAAATAGAGGGAAAACTTTCATTGACAACGCTGGGCTGAGTAGGGGTCCTAGCATCCTTTCAATGGTATTGTTGTGTTCCCCTCGATCTTGCGGTTATAATGGTGTATTTTATCTTTCAATCTGACCACTTTCGAACAAGTTACGGCGTTCCAGCTGGACAACTTTCACTTTGTAATTAGTGCATAAGCTTAATTCGCACAGAGACTGCTATTGCCAACGCTGGACTGGGAAATTGTCCTACAGAAATTCCAAAGCAACTGCCATGTTCTCCAAGTTCCCCCAATCACAATGGTACCATTCACTAAGCTCTCTGAGTAATATTACCGGAGTTGAGCTGGTTACAGTTAGGCCTTTAGTGCCAAGGTTAACGCCACCCCTGCACTAACAGACGTCAGAAATACGAGACTTGGCAGTACCGTACGAGTAGTGAGGTGTGTTTGTGTAACGTAGTATTTTTTGGTTGTGTCTTGTACGCTGTTTGTGTCTGTATCTGTACCACTGTCAATTGTTCCATGGGGTTCTCTAGCTTAGAAGGACACTAATAAAGTCAGCCTTTCATTGGTCTGGGGTGCTGCATATATAGCCTTGGCGTTATGGGCTGGAAGTGCGCAAAATGGAAAAAAACACAGATATGGGGTAATTGAGGGTGTGGGAAGCGTTTGCAATGTTGAAAAACGGATTTTACGGTGTTTCAGACCTACTTTTACCCTCCCTTCATCAGCTTATCACAGTTTAATATCCCACACCTTAAAAATAAGCTGTGACTGTAAAAATGTAGATAGCACGGCTTGATGATACGTGTCACACTAAGGTATGCATAACCCTTTGATCTCCAAGGTGTCGGGTCTAGACTTATGAGAAGGGTGGTTGTTTCACTGAATTTTTTTTTTTTCTTTTTTTTTTTCAAATTTCAAATTTCATTTTTCAAATTTCATTTTTCATTTTTCATTTTTCAATTTTCACCATTGCTAATTACCTACAAACCAGATTATAGAGATTGATAAGATTGATTGCAACATGCCACGTGCAAATACGGCTATAATATGGAGCTATTTATTGCTATTTATTGGTTTTTGATTTATTGGTCTTATTCATAATTGTTGGTAATGAGGGTAACTTGTGCAAAAAGGGTGGAAATATGGATTCAAAAATACCCTCAGGTAGTCCCAGAACAGGGAATTGCTCTGAATGTCTCAGTTTGAGTGTTTCTATTTTACTCGAATTGATATTAATTTATTTGACCCTGTCGGAATCCGATGACAGATTTAAAGTTCTCAACAAATTCTTAGACTGGGGTTGCAGCACGATATATGTACTTTTAGGCAGCTTTTTATTGTGGGTCACGTGATTGGCATTACGGTATTTTTTGTAAAACTCGAGGAGTTGAACTCTAACTAAATGCGGTCTATTGTTAGAGCATTTAGTTACGATTTACTTAAGACATGGGGTCTGTTTAGTTTGCAAACTATTTTACTTTTTTTGCCCAAATATTTTATGTGACGGAGATTAAAGAAATACCATTGCAATCAGGAAAATGAGGCGGTTCAAATGAGACATAAATTTTTTGTTTCAGGTAAGAATTGCTCGCATGACTCAAGGATGCGATAATGACCTGAGAGATAAGAGAGTGAGACAGTTGGATTCAGCAGGTCTCCCAGATTCCAGCAGTATAAACATTGTTGACCTAGATGAACATGAATGTCTGTTGTACTCTTACGGAGGACAAAATAATGGTCCTAGAGTTATGAGAATAACACCATTGGAATCAGCGAGACACGGAGATTACAATAGTATAAAAATAATTCCAACTTGTAATATTTCACGTCCAGATCATGTCATAAGACAAATACTGTGCCACTGCGTCATGTGTGCATGATTTACGCACTGATTACAGATACGTCTATTTTTGGCGATAATAATATTTTAAAGAACCCTCATTCATCCCATTATATATTGTCTTACCATCCATGAAGTTCTTCAGCCACAATGAACGCCAGCAGCCTACTCAGTCTACATTTAGATCTACAATACGAAATTGGGCAAGTATCTAGAGAAGACGTTGCTGAAGGAGTGCAACAAGTGTGGAGAGATCTCCAACCAAAAGGAGATGTGATTATATCTCAAATCGAACTTTTGGACGAGCAAATCACCTCTCTTCTCATACCCCCTGCTCTCCCTGTTCCAGCCTCAAAACAGGACTGTTTAGACGCCTTGGAGACGTTCACCAAGCGTATATATGGTCCTATACGTAAGCACCAGAGGCTGCAGAATGGAAATCTCTTTCATCATGGTGATGAGCTCCAATCTTTACGGCAAGTTACAGAAGAAGGAGGTTTTGAGGAGTTTGCCCAAGTGAGGAAAGAGCTAAGGAAAATAGATAGGTTTTATTCTTCAAGCCAACGATGGGGTAACGAGCACATGAACTGTATCTATTCGCTTGATCTTGAAGGGCAGAGTGATGAGCTCAAACGTTGGTGGAGAAACGAGGCTTTCAACGGTAGTCACGTGGTCAAGAGAGTGCAAACACGTGACGTGCTGAAAATCTCCAGTGACTCACGTGACCCGTTCCCTGCTGAAATCATCAACATTGTTTACTCCTTTGCTTCCCTCGAAACATGCTGTGCTCTAAGACAAGTCTCCAAAGCGTGGTACGCTGGATTCGAGCAGAGTCACGTGATGCGCTCAAAACTGCGGGCCAGAAACCCCGTGATCAAGCCTGGAGAAGGAGATTTGCTTACCTGGCAGGACTGCGTGTTGGTGTTTGTAGCCAGGTTGAAGTGGCCCAGTACTGAGCGTTTGGAAAATGTTCACGTGACTAGAAAGATGTCTGAAAACCGCTTAATCCGTCCTAAAGTGCTCAAACTCGGTCAAACTCTTCCAGACTCGTTTGAACCCATGTCTGGCTCAGAACTCATCCATATGCACAACGGACAACACAGCTTTTCAGTCAATGTCAATAATATGCAAATGACTAGACATGCTCATACTGTGGAGTATACTGGTGCAGACAAGACTGTCATCAAGTATCAAGGTATTGAGATAGAAGTTCCTTCTGGCTTGACACCTCGGTGGGTCACTCTTGAGAAAGATTTGGTAGTGGTTCATAATGAAGGAGCAAAGGTATTGCTGCCACGTGAAAATCCGGTTTTGGAAAACGCCTTCTTGGTTGTTGAAAATGGAGAACAACGCTTCTTCACACAAGGTAGCATTAGTTTTGTGCAGACTGGCCACAGCTATGAGATTGTGGACCTGGAGAGCAAACAAACAGTCAAGTACTGTGATTCCCACGAATCAAGCCCCATGTTTGCCTACAGTGGAGCTGTTTGGTTCCTTGTAAACAACAGTTTGGTCCCTACGTTTGTGGATCTCCAAACAGATACACTGTACTACAATCCGGATAGGATTATTCCAGGAGATTATCCAAGACCAATATCAACTTCTGGCTTGTCTCATTTCGTTCTCAACAACTTTACAGAGATAATAAACCTGGTTTCAGGCGAGAAAAGTGAGATTACACTACCCAGTGATTGGAGTTGGGGTGCTGAGCTGTTTCTGGGGTTTGTCAATGGTCAGTTTGAGGCGTATGCCATGACTAATGAAGATGTACGAGAGATAAAAGCTACAATGATGGAGGAATATGACATTCCTTATGATGGTCATACTACTGAGGAGGAGGATGACTCTGAGGAGGAGGATGAGGAGCTGTAAATAAATGTAATATCTGAATAAATGAGAAAATAAAATCCCTGTTTATTACGAGTCCAATGGTACCATTTGTTTCTTATTTACGCATAAATCGACAGGTTAAGAGTATGTCGATTTTCGAATTTTCGAAATTGATATCATTGTACTCCCTTTGGTACGGTGATTAAGAATATACCATTCACTAAGCCTTTTGAGGCTGTATTTTTCAGCTATCTTCGCCTCCACCTTACTTCATTGATACGTTCACAACTCGTGGAATATCAGCGCTACATACGAACTATTTGTACCATTGAAATCAGCTTCGTTTGGCCGTCATTTTGATACTAGTCACGTGTCCTGTGCAGTTTTGGAAATGAGGAAAGCTCTGTCTCGGGATTACGATTACTCTTATACTGCAGTATAAGTTCAAAAAAAAAAAAAAAAAAAAAAAAAAAAAGCTATTCAGTGGCTCTGTTGGAGAACACTGTTCAGTGGCTCTGTTAGAGAACACTGTTCAGTGGCTCTGCTAGAGAACATTTCGCTACGCTCAATGTTCTACGCTCGAATTCTCTCTTTAACATAACACATAAATTATCATACTATATACAGTGATGCCTAGGCATTTTATTTTATCTCTCTCAGGAGAAAAAGTAGGGAGAGTCGAGCACCTCGTTAATGTTAAAGTCGCCCTTGACTGGCGGCTCGGCAATGTGGAACCGGCACAGGTACGTCTTCTTTTCCTCGGTAGGGTCACTTTCCACGTTCTTGGTGATGACCTTTCCGTTGACTCGTTCGGTGAGGGTCTTGACAGCGAGATACTTTCCGAAAGGCTTGTGATCTTCCAGAATCGCAGCGATGGAGGGCTCCTTTTCGGCCTGTTGTCGCTCAGCAGCTGATCCTTCCATGGCGTCTCTGTATTTGAGGTCCGATTTGAGCTGTTCAAAGATGGTCTGGCCTCGTTTTTTGGAGCCCCTGATCTTGGCCAGTTTCGAGCCCAAATCACTGTCTTCTCCAACCACAAGATCCACTCTGGAGTAGAAAGGTCCGTATCGCTCCTTGAGCTCCTTGTTGAGGTTGCCCACAATGTCCATGGAGTGCAGCTTGACAAACTGCTCTCTTAGAACGGTGCTCATATGAGACACATCAGAGGCATGGGTCCAGTACGAGTCGTGTACAGAGGCAAACGACACGTCCTTGTTGAGATTGATGGCGGTAAGGAGCATGTGAGAAGCGTCCAGAGAGTGCACAAAGTTGGGAGGGAAAGCCTGGGCCTGTTTTCGAGACTGAACTCCGTACAAAGTGTACGAGTCCTGCAGAAAGACGGTCTGAAGAGCAGTATCAACCTGTCTCTTGGCTGCCTTTCGATAAGGCTGAACAACAGGAAGACCAATAGGAGAAGTCCAGATGACAGAGGAGAGAGATTCTCCAGTATTCACCTCAGTCTGGTCAGCGGAAGGTCGTACAGTCTTTGTAATGTTTCTGGCACAGTCAGTCAACCAATCCTGAATATCGTGAGCATTGGTAAACAGAGATCTCATGGCAGAAAACACTCGAGTAGCCAGATAATGCGCCAGCTGCTCGTGGTCTTCCATGGGTCCATACTGTTCCTTGAGCTGGGTGAAAATCTGGGCCTTGGCTCCGATAAAAGTCACTCCGTAGACATTAGTCATGACTGTAGGCTTGACGATTTTGCGGTTGATTTTGCCAACCAGTCTGTTGGCCAGTTCGTGACCTCCAGCAGCATCTTCTTTGACCAAGTCAGACACAATGGCAGCAACTTCGGCGTACACATCCTGGGGCTTGTCGTACTTGATCAGGTTGACCTGTTTGGCTCCATCAATATCTCCTCCGAGAGCTGCATAATGCTGCAGGCCGTTGCATGAGCCGTCCATCTGCACAGGCAGGTGAGAAACAAACTTTGTAGGGTCAGGTAGGTCATATGCAGCCACCAGTTCATGACATGCAGCCAGAAACTGCCAGGGGTAGTCTGCTTCTCGCCACATGGTGTTTTCTTCAGCCAGAGGGTTCTCTTTGCAAGCTCGAATCTCGTCCATGTGTTCTTCAGTAAACTTGACTCGGTCGTCAAAACTGGCTTTTCCTACACCATGCAGGTTAGCCATATGCACCTTGAGCCACTTGAGACCGTCTTCTCCGAGCTCCTTTCCGTGCCAGAATTTCAGCAAACCACGTGACAAGTCAGAACCCAAGTGGTTGAAATGAGGAGACAGAGGGTACGCTCTTCCTCGAAAGTCGACGTTATGAGGAAAGTGTAGCTTTTCTCCGAGATGAGCTCGCGCAATTTCAAGCTTGTAGTTGGCATCACATCGAACGGAATGGTCCGACATTCGTTTGTTGGAAATCACAGTGCACAGCTTCTTCCACTCGGTTCGAGCCACAGGATCGTTGTTTTCAGGACATTCAGGAAGCGAGTTGTCTTTGTTGACTGCGGGAATGTCCAGATACGCCTCTCCAGTGTTCCAGACCTTGCTGATGACGTCAAACAGCTCAGAGTTGACCGTCCAGGCTGTATCTCCGAGTTTGTTGAGACCATCAAACATTCGATCAAGATCTCCTCGTTCAGAAGCAGTATCGAGATAAGCAGTTTGTTCAGACGACTCTCTCGCTCGCATAACTGAAGCCTGAGAAACAAAGTACCCACCATGTTTCCATCCAGTCCAGGGCTTTGGTTTAGCCAGCATAGGGAGAAACTGAGGAGTCACAAAGTTCTCGGGCTTCTTATCGCTCAAATCGGAAGACATGACCTTCTTGAGCATCAGCTCGTGCATCTTGACCATACCAAATCGCTGTCGTTTCATGAGCTGGTACGAGTGAGCAAACACGGGAACATCTGCGTTGACTGTATCTCCTGTCATGGGATCTTTAGCTGAGACATTGACTCGAGCCACCTTGATGAGAATGTCCACAAGCACAGCTCCCACCTGAGCTCGCATATCCAGAGCCCAAGCAGGCACCTTATCCTCCAGTTCCTCCGCATGGATCATTTTCATGACCTGAAGCCGTCTCTTGACTCCAGTCAGCTTCTTCAAAAATGATCGTTTCTTGCCAAACTCTTCAGTCCACATGATGGTTCGGTACTCAATCTCGAGAGCTTGTCCGATTGAAGTAACCAGATTAGTGGTCTTGACTCCAGCCTCGGGAATCTTACCAACAGTGGTCTGAAGACGCATCATCTCAATGATAGTAATGATAGCCATGGCTTTAGGAGGCAGCAACTCCATGTAAGGGTACATATCTCTAGCCTGAGGGTCTTCTCGAGCTTTGGAAATAGCCTCCTCAATCAGAGGAACCATGGCTTCTTGCCACTGATGCATCTGTTCCTGGAACTGCGCCATGTCCGAGAACTTGTGTGTCTGTTTGGCTTTTTCAGCCCACAGTTCGCCTGCGGCTTCAATTCCTCGTAGCTCGATATCCATCTGTCGCAGCTCGTTCATTTCCTCCATTCGGCTCTCAAAGTCATTTCGTCGTTCTGGAGAAAGCGAGTTTTTGATGTTGAAGAGTGAAATCTTCTTTGAGGGATCCAACAGCTCTGCAGGGATTTCGTCAATGTAGGGCAGTGTATTAATGAAATCAACAACCCGCTTATCTCCATCAACCTGCAACAACAAGTTCTTGACCACCTCAATACCCACAACGTCTTTACCCTGGTTGGTATGGGTCTCGACTTTTTCACTGCCTCTCACATTACTCTTGAGCTCTGCAAAAATCTCTTCTCGAGTCAAGGGCTCTTCAGCACTAGTCTCAACCAGAGGCTGATCGATAATCTCCTCAAACAGCTCCACGTAAGCCTCTCCAAACTGCGCAAAATCGAAATCGTGATCTCGCAGCGTCTGCAGCACCTTTGGCAGCCGTTCCAGACCCACAATCTGAATCTCTTCCACCACCAGAGCCGGGTCCAATGCAGGGTGCAGTCGCTTGAACAGCATGTTGGCGATATCTTCAGGGTCTCCTTCATCACAGACTTTAACGAGGACATGAGCGTACATCTGAGCGTCAGGAACCAAGCCCAGGTTCGTCTCCATGCCATCAATCCACTGGATGGTGTCTTCCGGGTCGTTGGCTTTGACATGAGCCACGACCAGTTCTCGAGCACACTGTCGGATGCGCTGGGGTCTCCAGATTTTGGCGTGGCTGAGGTTGGCCAGGAAGGTCTCTGCTCGGGAAATCTGGCCGACCTTGATGGCCGCGTCAATCAGACCCCACAGGTTGCTGTCAATCTTGAACTGCGAGGGTGAAGAGTGGATATCGTCGTTGGGGGAAGACCATTCGTCGGAAGAACCGGGACTGTTACTGTCCACAGATCGTGCAAACAACGAGCCAAGCTGTCGGTCTCGAGGATTCAGACGCATGGCTTTAGGTAACTCGTCCTGGAAAGCCTTGAGGTTGCCTCGTTTCACCACACTAAGCCGTTCTCGTTCCTTGGCATGGTCTGTAGTAGGACCATACACCGAAGACCGTCCACTGTCTTTCAGAGCGTCCAAAAGACTGTAGTCAGCGTAGTCAGTGTGATGAGCCGTTTCCGTAGCCACTCCCCGAGGCGACACAGACTTGGAACCCACCAGAGGTCTGCTGGCCTTGGTGTGGATTTTTCTCAACGTTCGTAGTCGTAGCACTGTGTTAGCAGAGTGGATAGTGTACTGGCGTGATACTCACTGTATGTACAATTCTCCTCCTTAGTCGTTAGCAAAGCAAAGCTCGTATGTCGTAGAGCTCTCCTGTGTGAAAAAAATGAACCGTTAGAAAACCAACTTGTATGCACCACTCTTTCAAACTCAGTCTTGAAGAAAACTTTTGCCAAACTTTTCACACATGCATTGCAAATGCGCTATCGTGTGACTTATCGCAGTAGGTGTTGGGGCTGGTGGGGGGGAGGAAACAAGGATTAAAAAGGGTATTTGTGTTATATAGGCCTTTGTGTATATTTGTGCTTCTTCAAATTGCAAATTTATTGTCTGTAGCGTCTGTCTGACCCGTTCTGGAAGAGGACTCTTCAAACCCCAAACTCTACAGAAAGTCACTCGAGGTCGGCCTTTAGGGGCAATAGGGTTAGGGCAGTGGCGAATTTTCGGCTTTCGGGTGGCATTGCTGTTGAACAGAATAAAAAAGCGGTGGTTTTGTTGTAGTGATTTTTTGAGGTCCGAGTTTTGCGTGAATTTTCAAATTTTTTTCGTCAATTTTTTTCACACATTAATTCCCTCTACAAAGTGCTCGATCGTTCCTTTGTTCTTTGCCACCACCACTCTGTTTTCCATCCTCCCAAAGGCCTTCTCCGCATGCCATAATAAACCACCCGTACAATAAAATAAAGCAGCAGTCAGTCTGAGCACCATCACAACACACTCTTGAACGACACAAAAAAAAACCACAAAAAAAAGCCCCAAAGCCGGAAATCCGCTCTACACACTCCCCCCATCACATCCCACTTACTCCCACATCCCCCACTATCTCCACTAGCTCTACACACACCCCTCCCCCTGTCTCGATACAGTGCAAACACAAAGACCTAACCACGACACATCTGCCACCTCCCAACGCAGCACAAACACCTACTCTTCTACACAACACACACCACACCATATCTCTCAACATAGACAACACGATGGGCTCCGTGGTACCGCTCAGCTCCCCCGGATGGGACCTGAATCTGTCAGCTGGCCAAAACCTGCTGGGCCATGGCTCACCTACCCCGACCCATAGCCGCAAACGCCGAATGTCGCTTTCGCCTGACGTTGCGGACCTCCAGATGGAGCTGGAGTCGCCCTCAAAGCTCCAGCACAAACGCGCCCGCGTTACCCGGCAGCTCCAGTCGCGGCCTCTGCCCATGTCACGACTGCTGTCGTCGCTCGACCAGAAGACGCTGGTGTCGTTGCTGGAGGGCATCTGCGCGCAGGACGAGCGGGTGGCCCGGCAGGTGATGGAGGTGACGCCCAAACCGACGGTGTCGTCGGCCATCGACGTGCTGTCGCGGGCGCTGGACCAGGCGTTTGCATTGTTCCCGTACAAGGGCGACCACCAGAACGACTATGCGTTTTTCCGGGTGCGGCCCGCGCTGGAGGAGTTTCTGGCCGAGCTCAGCGACTACCTGTCGCACTTTCTGCCGCCCAACGAGACGCAGGTGTCCAACTCTTTTGCATTTCTGGACCAGGCCACCTCGCTGGTGCACCGCATGCCCCAGTGGTCCAGCCCCGCCAACAACCGCCTCAAGGAAGAGACGTACGAGCACATTGACGTGGCGTGGAACCTGGTGTGCGAGGAGGCGTCCAAGCGGCAGCGCGGCTCGCTGGCCATTTCGGGCGTCGGCAACTGGCTGACCCGGCTCGAAAAGCACAACGAGCTGTCGGGCGACCGCCTCAAGACGTCGCTGCATCTCATGCGCGAGATGCTCGACGACCACGGGTACCGGGCCCCCAACCCCTTTGCTGCGTTCAACGGGTCGCACCAGCTTTTTACGGTCTAGAGAAACCTCTTGCTACAGCTTGTCACGGTCTGGAAGGGCCACTTGCTACGATACAGCTACAGAGGCAACGCCCACATATTTATTGCATTAAACGGTCTACAGGAATTGGCTAGGAGGGATTATATATAACGAAAGAATTCACATATTTGAGTGTTGTAGACAAAGCGGATGTGTTGCTTTGTACCTGACAAATCCGGTCTTATACTAGTGGGCTGCAACGCTACATCTCATGCGTACCATGTATTGTACTATCTTTGTATAATTAGTAATATTGCTTGCTGTAAACGGACATTTATCTATCTCCAAGGTCTTATCATGCATGACCAAGATGTAGATTATCCAAACACATGTTCGATGGCTCCCAGCACCATGACCACGTCCTCCTTTTGTTTCTGGGCCTCGTCCCGCACCAGAAACCGAGCCTGTCGCGACGAAATGGTCTGAGGCTTTGTAGCTGTCGAAGCGCTAGTACTGGCCTTTCTCTTTGACGCCAGCTTGACCTTGGTTTCGTTTCGCGAAATCACCGCCTCGTGCAGATCGTAGCTCTTGTCGTCGATGCCGGCAATCTTGTCCATGATCTTTGCAAACGTGCGGTAGAGCCCCGTGGAAAAGTTGCTGGTGGGGTCTTCGTCCTCGTAGTGGTCAATGTGTGTTCTCAGCAGAATCTCGTCGTCGTTGTTGGGGTTGAACACGTAGTCGTACTCCTCGTCTTCGCTGTCGTAGTTGTCGGTGGCGTCGATGAAGAAGGTCGAGTTTTCGTTCCCTTTGACTCCCTGGGCGCCTGCTTCGTCTACTCCCGGAGTTCGCAAGAACACATTGTGCTGGTTGGGGTAGTGGTCCAGCACGTGTGCGTCGAGATTGAGCGCCAGTTTGGACCGCGAGTGGATTCGCGAATTCGGCGCCCGCGAGTTGGTTCGGCTGCCGGATCGCGAGTCGCCATGGCTGCCTGGTCTTGAGCCTCGGCTTCGAGATCGCACAGCAGCCGGAATCTGTGACGCCCCCAGGTCCAGACTCAGACCCATGTCGTCGCCACTGGCCACCCGCCACAGACCCCCCTCCACGCCCTCGGAAAACTCGCGCGACATTTTCTGGCCGGTTCTGATACCTGTTCGAAGCAGGTCGGGCAGTTTTTCGACCGACGTGTGTCTGTGGAGATGCTCGTTTTCGCGGTCGGGGAGATGGAGAATGGACACGGAGCGCCGCGGCTTCTCCGGAGAGTCCTTGGCCTTGAGAGAAGCAGAAGACTGAGCTCGGTTCATGTGTGTGGTGTGTAGTGGTGGAGAAGGTGAGTTTACAGGTGCCTACAGGACACACCACTTTAATGCTAATTACCTGACTCGCAGCAAGAGCTTATCTGAGTGAGTGAGCAAGTGAGAGGGATTATCCGTGCGATATTGTACTGTAGATATATGAGAGATAAAGAAGATGTAGAAATCCCTTTTGTGTATGGCTTTCGTAATTAACACCCTGTCTAGTGCACGCTACCTCCCTAATGCATACACCAGTACATGTGTTTATGCTACATTCTGCGGGGTAATGGATGTATGACATGGTCCACCCTACAACTCACCCTCACAACGATCGATGTTTTTTATTGTGAGATGTTTACATAAATACCAGTTATAGTCTGATCGCCGAATTATATGGAAGGAATTAGCGGAAAGGGATTGTGGACTGGTGGAGTAGTTCAGTATAGGCAGTACAGGCAGCTATACAGCTGTTGTTATAGTCGGTGTTTATACGCATCTGATAACGAAAGTAGATATAGTATCAATTGAAGAGGTACCTGGTCTCTAAGGCAGTTGTGAGGGCTGTAGTGTATCAGATAGCGATTCTCTTAACTTGTAGCTCAGAGATATTGTTCTTGTAAAACAGAGAGCAGAGCATAAGTATCTGGGAACTTCTATAACTGTTCTTATAGCATTAGATAACACTTCTGGAAGCTCTACAGTATTACAGTATGTCAATTGATTTTGTATACAGTACTTCGGTAGCTCTTATCAGGTAACTAGGCTTCTACTTGTATCTCTATTATAGTTCTGTCTCTTGTAAGAACTACAAGTACTGTACCCTGGACCTTGTACTGGCTCAATTGATAATAAATACTTCTGTTCATTCTAGCTAAACCAGCTCTAACAGGCTTCTCTTTGACTTCTACATCCACAATCTGATCAGATCTGTCTGGTAGTGCTTCTGAATATCCTCTAGCAACTGTCCATACTCCACAAACCGTAGCTCAATATCAGCTTTAATGTATGTCAATTCATCATCAATTAAACCAGATCCACTTCGTTCCATGTGAGAGCTCTTCTCAAGGCTTCCAAAGACTCCATAGCGATCTCTCCAAACTCAGCTGCCTTCTCAAAGGATAGCCCTTATAGTACAGTAAGGAGATGTGATCTTGTACTTCATTCAAGGCACCAGCACATCGATATTGAGCTCTTTCATTACTCAGAGTCCTGTTTGAGACTCCTCAGACTTATCGTCAACCACGTATCTTGACACTTGGATCACCAAGGTGCTCTTTCAGAATTTCAGAATATTGAGATGCTCGAATTTTTGAACAGTGGTAAGACCGTCCAAAGGGAGTTATTGGTATTAGTAGCAATCTGTAGTTAGAAGTGTTGTACTTGGTCACAGTCATGTTGGAAGACACCTGCCAACTTGCTTATCAGATAACAAAGGTTGGATCATCAAATGAGAATAAAATAATACCAAAAAATACCGGTATATTACCACCCAGACTCCTGTTGTATGAACCCCTTCTTCCCTGCTCTACAACCCTCCTCTCAATGAACTCTTAGAATAGGCAACTTGAGCTGAAGTCCATGAAGCTAATCAGACTCATTTAACACATCACACAACATCACGATACGTACAGCCCCTCTCAGCTCAGATGATGGTTTGCCACACGGCTAATTAGCTTTGGAATACGACACATGAGCATAGGAGCGATATCGTGTTCATATCGATATATCATGTCTATAACTACCACCTTCTCAGCTACCAATCAAAGCTGTCTTAGAGCTGTCTTAGAGCTGTCTTAGAGGTGCCACTTTTAAGCTGCCAACTGCCAAATTTCAAATGTCAAATGTCAAATTTTTCAGCAAAAAAAAAAAAAAAAAAGTCGCCTATCTTATCAATATCTCTCTATAGCCCCATAATTCGACACTAATCTCGTTCTCACTATGTAACACTTCCATCCTATCAGTAGCCACATCCCCTGCCTCGTCAATGTATTTTTAGCTTGTCACGTCCATTAAGGTTTCTCATCTCCATAGCCCTACCAAGCCTACAATACCAAGCCCTACCATGGTACAACAAAACTACAGCCTACAATAACTACAACCACCGTTACCTACATACTCGGGCCCGCCAGGCGTTGATAAAGGCATTGCTTAAATATTAGTATGTCTGAACTCACCACTACGGTCAGTCAAACGGCCCCCCGATAGTCTAAGCATCGGGGTTGGCGACTCGCAGAATCTTGCGCGAGTAGTCCTGCTCGTCGGCAATGGAGCCCTCGCTCATGCGCCGCTGGTTGATGAGCGCGGGGTTGAGCCGCTGGTCCACCGGCACAAACGCGGACGTTCCGTTGTGGCTGAAGTTCATCTTGTCTTCGGCGGCTGTAGTGAACGGATCATCGGTGAACCCGTACCGATCGCTAGCCGACGTCTGGTACTCGTACGACTGGCGTCGTCGTCGTAGAATGAAGAATGCGAGTCCCACCAGCGCGATTCCGCCCACCACGCCAATCACAATGCCGGCAATGGCTCCTCCGGAAATCCCTCCTCCGGACTTCTCCTTGCTGTCCTCCTTGTTCTGGGCGCCTCCTGTGGCCATGGACGAGCTCTGCGCGTCAGATGACGCCGACGTCATGCTGGTGCCTGATGTGCGTGTGGGCTGTGACGACGTGGGCGATCCTGAAGATGTCGTCGAGCTGTCCGACGTGTCAGACGACGATCCAGACGTCGTGCTCGAGTCTGTGGTCGACGAGGACGTGGACGTGGTCGAGGGGGCCGACGACGCGGGTGTGGTGTCCGACGAGCTGCTACTGGAAGGAGTAGTGGCTGAACTGGACGGTTGGGCTGACGATACAGCCGAACTGGAGCCCGCGGACGACGTGGCGGAGCTCTTGGCGCCCTGCGTCGAGTATGAGTTGACGACCGGCGAGCCGTCAGGATGGGTGGCCTGGAAAAAGTTGAAGTAGAGCGAGTCTCCAGATTGACCGCCACAGGTCTCGCTAGGGTATCCGGGACACTTGATGTCGCACATGCCCGACGAGGCCTTGGAGCTCGTGGCAGGCACGCTGCCGCCGCACCAGCACTTTTTGTCGTTGATGACAAAAATCGCCTTGCCCTGGGCGCTACATGCGTCGTTACACGTCTTGGACGACATGAAGTTTGGGTCGTCGACCTTGACGTCCACCATATCTGTCGCTGTGGACCCGTAGCACCCGAGCGAGATTCCGTCCGCGACGGCCACCGTGGCCACCGATATGAGCCACAAAGATGAGATGCGCATTGTGTAGTACCGGTAGTTGTGTCTTCCTAGTTGATGGTGTTAACGAATGTCCTGGTTTTGTGGTTTAGTTGTGTGGTCTAGTCGTGTTCGTGTCTCCTATGCCCTAAATGAGTGTGAGGGGCGTGTGTGGGTATGAGGAGGTGAACCGGCTGGTGTTGCGCGTAGTGAAATGTCAAGATGAAGAGGGTCGCAGGGGAATGCTGGGCTTTGCAATAAGGTGTGTGGTGAAACTTTATTTGACTTTGCGGAAGCGAAACCTGAAACGCGGTGAATGGGGAGGGAAAAAACGAAACCCGATTTTGACGTTGGTTTGGGTGTTATTTTATTTTCTACTGCTTTTGGACACGTGACATTTGTTCTTGACTCGTTTGTTTCCCTCCTTTACCAAGTCTTCTGCTTTTGACTTTGGATATTTTCATTCAGACTTTGTCGTGATTCCGTCTCATCAGGTCTAGGAATCTTGGCCACGTCAACATGTCACCATTAGTCAGAGGCACTGCCACAGTGATATTTGTGATATCGTAGTGCTCGTCTCATTCTCATTCATTCTCGTTCTATACACCACCAATACCACAAGTGCTCATCTCATGCTCAAGCCCTACGTGAAAGCCCAGACCCACCCACTCAAACGGCGATTGCATGAACAATGGAGATTGTGGCTGTGAGATTTATTTATAGCGTCACCATGGGGCTAATGTCTCAGGTGGAGAGAAAATAGGACATATCTGACACGCACACGATTTACACAGGCATATATTCATTATGGCATTTCCTTCATGTCACGCCCTTCATATATCCAACAATACTCGTCGTCTATTGCTTCACCCCTGAAACCCAAAGTGCACCGATGGAAATGCAAAAAAAGTGCATTCTCGACTTCTCCTATGTGAACCCTATCGCCGTTTGACGCGTCGTCAGGCTTGAGCACTGCAGAGGGTATGATGAGACAGGCCAAATATGAGGGTGAGCAAAGTCAGAGCACGAATTCTAGAATGGTTGTACGAGTGACACATCTTTCCTATATCTCATTATCTCGTTATATAGAAAATCCAAGATTCAGCACATTCCACCAAAGTGGTAGGTCACGTGACATTTGTATGTGAACCAGAGTTGGTGCTCGTGCACTTGTACTACTCGTACTGTATTACTACACTCGCACCTTCCGGTGCTCGTAACCACACTTTTAGCCATGTCTTGAACTTCCCAATCGGTCAACTATGTAGATCCTCTGCAGGGGAGACAACGGCATCAGGGGTATTTTTGGAGGGTGTACGAAGTGTACAGTGCGTGTAAGTCACGTGATGCATATACGAGTATTATACGAAGTTCACCTCAACTATTCTTGTGCTCCCTTCGATCGAGACAGTCCCTTTTTTTCCTTCTTTTTTTTTTTTTTTTTTTTTTTTTTTTTCTTCATCTCAATTACCCTGCAGTTTCAGATATTGCAAGACGAAAACGTGTGAGACGTGAAAATCGAGTGAGACCTACAAGTAGCCGCCGTAGGAAGCAGCCCGTGCTGAAACATTAGCAGAATCACGTGTTACTAGTATCTCATTAGTTGCGTTAAGGGGTGCTACTAGAGACTACGATACAAGTATAGTCCCATCCCTTGATCTCCATGATCAATGGAGCAAGGTGTTTCTTTTTTCTTGGAGATCGTGATCGACGAACAATGGCGTACGAGTACCAGAGTGCGAAGCACGATGGTACGAGTACAATAGAGTATACCATAGTATGAGTTACGATGCTATGAGTAAGACATACGAGATACAGCTAATAGTACCGGTACGAGTTACCAGTATGTATCGTAAGAAGTATTTTCAGCATGACTTGTCTTGTCTCGTTCAATTGGATCATCTACTTAGATTACTATATTTAGAATGGTGATCTGAGACCTGTCTCTCAACTGCAGTCAGAACCACATGTGTCAATTGACAAGCTGTGGCTGTACCTGGATATAGAACGAACTTAACCAGTAACACTACGATACCCTACTCTTTGTCTACTCTTCTGCTTCTATAACTATGCCAAAAGCAATTACAGTATAGTCATTCGAAAGGCTCTAATGCTATAGCGTGTTGGCTCGTATTTGGTAGTCACTGTATGACAATTGGATGAACTATACTGTGTTCTCAGCTCTCAACTATCAATTGCCTGTTCCCTATTACAGTCTACAGTAGCTATGATAGTAGTCTTCTACCAGGTACAGCACTCTACCAAAAGCAATTAGCTATAGCCATTGGGCACTTTATCTAATAGCACATGCCTTGATCTGACCAAGGTGGTTTGAAGATCACGATCAGCAACAATGGCGGTTGCTAAGGAGCTATGTGAGTGCTCAATTATATCAACTACTTGGTCTGCTTTATTTAGAATGGTTGATCTGAGACGTCCAAAAGAATTAAAAAAAAAAAAAAAAAAAAAAAAAAAAAGGTCATCTCTGGTTCCTGTAGGGTGTTAAACTACTTAACAACCCTCTTCCTGTAAACGCTCCATCTCTAAACGCTCCATGTCCAACCTGTCCTTTCTCTCCTGACGCATTTCAGCCCATCCCTCGTTCCAATGCCACATGTCGTGTTTTCTCAGCCCTGAACCCTCTCCAGTCCTTCTTCCGGAGTCTGAACTGCAACGTCGTGCTTCATGGTAGCCAGAATGGAGTTTCCGATCTGAGGCTGAAATTCTAACTTGTCCAAAACACCCCCGATTTGAAATCTGAACGCAGTGGCAGAATCTCCTGACCAAGGGCTTCAAAATGAACCACATCTAGTCTAACTACGAGCTATACCCATTGAACTACAGCGCCGCAAAGTACCATAAAGTACCTGGTTTGGCAGGAGGTCGCAACCAGTCGGTCAGGAGCTTTCCCTTGTGCAGGTTGTAGAATTTATGCTGCCCGTCTCCTTCGTTCTGAACATCTTTTTCCAGAGTAAATGGCATGCTCGAAATGAGGCTTGTCCAGAGCCAGGACCATGGTTCGTTCAGACATGAACTGGACCGTGATAGACGAGGTGGTAGTGATATGGCGAAATCTCGGCATTTGGGGGAAGTGTAATGTCGACGTTTTCGCAACGTCTCGATATCAGCGTGGGCATAAATCATGGACGTGATTTCAACAGCCAGACATGGGTTTTTAGGTCGGCATGAGCTCCATCTCCTGAATTCTCCTTCAAATGATCTCCGTACGGTTTCAGATACTTGATCCAAACCCGAGACATGATACACGATGTGACCACTTGACATGTCGACATCCGTCTCCATTCTTCTCACCACCTCGATTTCGTGCTCCCATGCAGATGCCGGGCTTTCTTGTAAAGACAGCTTTGGTATATCATAGAAGCAGGCACTCTTTTTTTATTTTATTTTTATTTTTATTTTTTTTGTTCGGGCTCTACCATCTTTGACGTACTCAATGGAGTATGGGAGAAGGTTGTAACCCACCTTCAACTTTTCATACTCTTGTAGCTGCTGTCTCAGCTCGGTCAAAATCTCATTCATGCCAGCTTCACACGCAGCCGCAAATTGAAGCCTGATAACTCTCAAGTCGGTCCAGAAGGCCCAAGATAGCAATTCTCTTTCTCTCACTGACGCGTGCCTTTTCAAATGGAGTCATGTTGGTGATAGACGCGAGGCGCGTTTTCAGTATAAAGTTACGTCTAATTAATACGTGTATCAGGGACGACTCAAACTGTGTTATAGACAGCCAGCCTACTACCTTTGATACTATCTATGGAAAAAGCAATTATATCCATTGTGAGGACAAATCGAGATTGTAGCACTTGTGTACTCTCTGTGGGCTCAATCTCAACTGTCTACTGTACTCTACAAGCTAACCTCTAATGGCATCATACTCTAACCTCCCCCATACTTTAATCTGTCCTAAGTATAAGAACAGTCTAACGCCTATCAGTATATACTCTCTATTGTCATGCTACTATCTAGCAACAATGCTCTCTGCTTTCCACTATCTACTGTACTACGATACAAGTAGGTCATTGATAACTGTCATTTCACTTTTTTAGGTTGTTTTTTTTTGAAACAAAATTGGACGTTAGAAATCGATTCTTTCAATAACTATAAGGAATAGGTCAATATAGATGGTGTGATGATGTTCCCCCATGTCTCCCCTACAAAGTGCACTTTTCAGATTTTTGAAAATCGATATATTCATGCCTGACAAGTGAATCTCCCGCAATGCGTGGGCTAAATGGACTGTGCATACTCGGGCGATTATTCTCGGAGCAATGATATTTGAGAAAAGCCCAAATTTTTCCCAGAGATATATTGATTGATTCTACATAACATACTGTAATTTCTATACTCTCATGTTCCTCTGGATGATTCTGTGGGGGTTTATTTCGGCACCTGGCAAATAGGCCTGGTGGGAGCATGTATGAAAAACATGGAATATCACCTAGAGGTTTCAAAACTTGACCAATCTGGATGATAATATATCATTGAATAGCCCTGAATTACAGCGTTCGTATGGATATAATGAAATGCTATATAGGGACTTAATACCGCCCCTAGATGGGTTTGAGCCCAAAATCTACCCTGTCATCTTCAAAGGCCTCTGAGAGCTCAAGTTTGAATATTTTAAAACTCCCATAGTCACTAAAGACACAGGAGATTAATATCATACGGTCTTGGAAGATTTTCATAACATCGAACACTTCTTTTTCGTGGTCTAAATTTTGGGTCATTCAAATCATCTTAAATTTTGAGGTCTGCATAACTTTGGGAGGGTCAAACACAATATTCTGAGCTCCATAAAGAGCTAGTTTTTCGAATTTATAGAAGGGGAGACTTGTGTGTTTTCATTTTTACAAAAATATCCCCGGTTGTATATATATTGGCTCTTCTATGGGGTGTTGAAATTACGTCAGAAAAACAGCACTTTTTTTTTAGTTCAAAATGACAGTTTTGAGTGACATCCTACTCCCTGAGCTCAACCTCTAAGCTTCATCTTCCTGTCTACCATCTCTGACTTGTCTGATACTGTCTACTCACACAGTCTAAATACCAATTAATGCAATGCATGGTGATAGATGGATTTTTCACATGTACTGAATTAACTTGGTGCTGACGAGATGGCTTGAAAGTGATGCAATGGACTAGTGGAGACTACCAGCGTGTTTGGAATCGCCTGCTGATTCCAATGGTACTAGTTACGAGTCATTCCGACCCCTGTGGCGTTGTGTGGCAGTAAGCAAACATCCTCAATTTAGTTATGGTGACATGCCAAGTGTCGTTTGCTCTAGACAACGCAAGTATCAATTAATTTATATAGCTGACATTCTCCTTGGCTCCAGAGATACCCACCATAGTGATATGTCCTCGTTTCTGCTCAGGGATCACATGGTGAACACCCTCGTGCAAGTCCCATACCCTGGACACCTTGTGGATCTTACCAAACATGATAACATACTGGTAGCTACTGTCTGTCTGTCTAGTCTGTCTACTGTCTACTGTTTAATTACTGCCTACTGTCTACTGTCTGGTCTACTCTCTAGTCTACTGTCTAGCCACCACACTCCCAGCTGTCTAATCTAGTCTCAATTACAATATGTACTCTCGAGCCAACTACAATGCTCCCTACTCTCTATGCCATTCTCTAGCCTGTAAGTTCTATGAGTACTCTCTGAGCTCTACTTGTAGTACAGGTTCTAAGCTTTATCGTCTTATCTGCTGTCTACAGTACATTGTATGGGTTGTCTAATGGTATGTACCAGGTACGATACTGTCTATTGGGACTGTCTACTGCTACTGCCTACTGCTACTGCCTACACGGACTGATTTGGTCGTACTGTTTTACTGGTATACTGTCTACTGTGTGTTTCTGCCTACTGCCTACCACGATCGCGCTGTATCCGTTTATATTCTCACACTGTCCTCCTGACAGCGTAAGAATAACACTCTACAGGCTCTCTACACTTCTTCTAATATAATATTGTTCAGACTAGTTAGAGCAGACTGGCCTTGATATCCCTCAACTGCTGAAGGTTGGCCTCCTGGTCTCGGATGGCTTCCTCCAGTTCAGCATTGGTCAAATCCTCGGCGTTATCGGCTCCTCCAGCGGCAGCGGTCTTGGGCTTGGAAAAGTCCACCATCTTGGGGTTGGCGCCCTCAAACGGGACGAAAAACCTACCAGGAGTTCGCTGGCTCTTGCCGACCCGCTCGTCAATCCAGTGCCAGAGCTCGTACTCCTCCTCCATGACGAAAATCTCCAGCTTCTTGGCGTCCGACAAGCCGGCAAAGTCAAACTTGTGCGTGGTCGTGTGGCCGCCGCGGAAGAAGCCTACAATGAACCACAGCACCCAGATGCCTCCCAAAACAGCCCCCACAATGGGTAAGGGCAGGGAGCCCAGCACGGGGATCTGGCTCCAGGTCTCGGCAAACTGATGCAGCGCACCGGTCTGCTGAGGGGGGGCGGAAGACGACGACGTCGTTTCGGGCTCGGCCTCGGCCTTGTGGCTGTGGCTCTTGTGCTTGTGGTGTCCCTTTTTGGTAGGGGCAGCCGCAGCAGCAGCAGCGGGAGCAGAGGACTTACCAGAGCCCTTGGCCCGCTCATTGAGGTAGGGAACGAGATCGCCGGCAAAAGCAACCTGACCATCATTACCTCCCTTCTCAATGGCGCTCTTGATCCAAGATTTACCGGTCCAGTCAAACCAGCACGACATCATGATCTGCGTCTGGTTGTTGGCGGCCCACGAGAGGATGATTCGCGTCTTGGTGGTGAAGGCGTTTCCAGAGGGAACATCGTGGTTGGAGGTGGTGGTAACGACGTTAATGTTGGCCGAATCATCCCAGTTTTCAACAGTATCAACACACTGGCACTTGGTCTGCTTGGGGCCCAGCGAGTTGTTGAGCGGCTTCATGTACGAGTACTCGCGCTTCTTGGTCTCGATGCACGACTTGATGGCGGTCACGTCCCAGCACTTTTGGTTGTCCTTGAGGAACGCACCGAGCACGTTCTCCTTGCCAAACAGCAGGTTGGCAACCACTCCAAGCGGCGCCTTGACAATCTCCTTGCACAGGAGCTTCTCGCCCTTGGCCTCGGGATCGTAGTTGGGCGAGGTGGCGGCATGGGTCTCGGGACCCAGGTTGGGGACACCCCACTTGCTGGCATCTGAGCCAGCGTCAGCAGAGGCGGCGACAGCGGCTCCGGAGGGAGCAGTGTCGGCTTCATTGTCGGAGATTCCAGAGTCGAGTTCTCCGTCGTCGGAATCTCCGTCCGATTCGTCCGAACCGGCAACTCCCTGGGAGTTTTGTTTCCAGATTGTGTTCATAAAGGCGTAGGTGGCGTCTCGCGAGATGAACGAGGCGTAAATGTAGGTGGAGTGGAGCGTTTGGACAACGATACCGTTGGGGAAAAGTCCAGCAGTGGTTTTCTTGTCGAGAGAGACGATTTCGTCAAAGGCAATGACGTGGTGGGTCTGCCAGCCGAGAATGTTAGCGAAGAAGCAAATATGTCGTTCAGACACAAACATGCGCCCCTGGACCAGGATCTCTCGGGAATACGCGCAGCTAAAGTCGTCGAGCAGAAAGTCGTCTTCGGGCACGGACTTGAAGTGGGCGTGGAACTCCTCGTTGCGTTTTTTCGATGCGTACGCAAAGCCGGTGATGGACGCGGCGTTGGAGGTGGTGGGGGTGATGTCCTCTGGGGTTGCTGCTACTGCTGTGACTGTGGAAGCGGCTGTAGTGGTTGGTTCCAGGTCTTTGGCTGAATCGGCTCGTTTTCTGGATCCGCCTCGAGACAGTCTTTGTGAGCGCAGGCGTTTGACGACGGGCAGGTGGTCGTCTTCGATATCAGCGAGTTCGGTTTTGACCTTGTCGATGATGCGGTACGGGATAGCAATCGGCGGGGATAGCGATCGACGGTGTTCGAGCGAAGTCTCTGTGCCGGCTCGGGATCTTCCGTTGGGAGTGGACGGCGAGCGGGTGGACTTGACCGAGGTGTGTGAGCCTTGGGCGGCGGACGATTTGACCTTGGACGACGAGCCTGTGTTTGCTCGTGAGCGCGAAAGTCCGAGTTGGGCTAGAGAAAGATCGCCTTGACCAAGAGTTTCAATGGGCGCTGCGGGGGCTGCCGGAGAGATGGGCGGGGTGTTTGTGGTGGAGTGTGAGGGAGAGGAAGAGGTGTTTACGTTTGGGTGAGCGTCGGAGATAGTGTCTGTTGGTCGAGAGTTGTCCTGCCTTTCGGCGCCGTTCATAATATTGTTGGCGGCTTGCTGGGCGGCGGTGTAGACTGACGAGAAGAAGGACGAGTCTTGGTCGGGCTTGGGGTCCTCGGAAAGGTCGGCTAGAGGCTGCTGGTGCTGGTGATTACTGGTTGTGGTTGCTGCTGTGGCCATACTAGGGTAGGAGCACAGACGAAGGGTGGGCAGTCGGAGGAGGCTGTTGTGCTAACGGGCGCTCGGGGACTGGTGTAGGACGGGGCTGTGACGACACAGAGGGGCTCGTGTAGGGACAGAGATGAGTTTCCAGAGCACGGTTTTGCTTTTGCACTGGGGTACAAAAAGCCGAAAACAGCAACGCTAAGGTTATGCGTGGGTGGGTGGTGGGGGAGGAAAGAGCATGCCAGTAGGGGGATGGGAGAAAAAAAAAAAAGGATATATATGCTTGGTCACGTGACTAAATAATCCAGCTGGTTACTAAGCTGAAGTCCACCACCCACCACCACAATTCCAGAATGAGCCATTTATTCATCCGCTCGACTCCTCCCACCCCGAAAGTGTAATCGTGCACTCCTCATGTATCAAGAGTTTATCTGTCTGCGAGGCATCTTGATGACCAGACCCTGACCAAGCTTACTGAGGGCTGACTGTACGGTGAGAGGGTGTTTTTTTTGCCATTTGCACCCTTTTGACCGAATTGATCATCTTACCCTCAAAATTAATTTCCCAGCTAGCTCCAATTTCCCGTACCAAGCTGTCCTGCTGACTACAACTCCAACCCGCCAAACTCTACACGGCAATAAAAGGCCTGGAAAGTAATAA
Source organism: Yarrowia sp. JCM 30694 (assembly GCA_001600515.1). Lineage (NCBI taxonomy): Eukaryota > Fungi > Ascomycota > Dipodascomycetes > Dipodascales > Yarrowia > Yarrowia sp. JCM 30694. The sequence continues at coordinate 47,796 of BCKF01000009.1, read as the reverse complement.
TCCACAGAGTTTGCTCCGCGGCAATGAGGTATTTCCCGGGTTAAGTGAAGGACACATTGCCATTGCTACGATACTGTATAAACCCCAGCAGATCGGCTAATGCATAGAACCCGGGGGTGCATGGTAGCAAGTGCAGCTTGGGCTTTGGACTTGTGATAATTACAAGTACGGTAAGGCCTACAGGGTTGTAATGAATTTCTGTACAAGTACAGAGCAGTGTCAAAAAGCAGTAATTTAATTGCTCTGTATAACCACTTCCTCTTCTTTTGTGAACCGTTTTTTTTTTTCCAAAGCCCACCGTTGAGATGCACTGTCTGACGCTGTACAGTGTCTGACTTGACATTGACTCCACAATCTTGCTCTTGCTATTATAGCCCTTGGCAAGCAATCAAAAGCCGTGGGGTAATTAGTGCATGCCTACATAGGCCTACACTACAAATACGTCATTAATACAACCAATAATCACCGGCTCCAATAATTGTCCTAACTTGTAAAACGCCGATCAATGGCAGCCTAAACGAGAGTAAACGAGCAAACCCAGTCTTTGCCGATGACCGAGATCTGCCGAGACCGATACAAAAATATTGGCTCAAAGATCAAAGAAAAGGTCCCACTGTATCTCATACAAGTACGATAGTGAGATTAGCTTAGGTGGGCGTATGATACGAAACAACAAGCCCAAAAACAACGAGTCAATAGCAACCAGTTATGACATGTGATCGTGTTTTAATTAGCAAACCGCCTCAGTGAAATAAATAGCAAAGTTGTTGCTCCCTAACCTAACACCTTAGTAAGCGTTAGATTTGGCGCCTTTTTTTTTGGAGCAAAGCTGACTAAGCGGTAGAACGCCTGCAATTAAGAAAACTCCGACTGAGTCATTCCCGAGATTTGCTTCTTTGAGCTTGGGCATTACGTAAATTGCTTTTTGCCAACGGCAAAATTGGGTTTCCTTGAAGTTTGCTTAGTAATGCTTAGTAAGCACAAAAATACTCGTTTTTCGGTCGGCAAAAAACTCCGCAACGGAGAATTGAACTCCGGTCCCCCGCGTGCTGAACAGAGGCTCTGACAGGCGGAAATTCTAGCCACTAAACTATTGCGGAAGGGTGGGATGCGAGGTGCGTTGCAGGATTTTCCGGGAAAAAAAGAAGGCGATTACCGCGCCCAATATGCGTCGTAGAGGGGAATGAGTGGTACCATTGGAATCTCCTGGGTCTCGTGATTCGTTTGGTACAGAAAAATCTCGGAAATTCCCACTATTTCTTTCTGGAGCTGTGTTGTGCTGCAGCCCCTCATGAACACGGATGAAAGGACAGAATCGGCATTCTCTGCGTAATCTACGCCTGCATGTATCGTACAAGTATGATTTTCCGTGCCAGGGGTCAACATGCGTTTCTCCACGTTCTCCACAGTTCATACCCCGAGTGTCTCACTTGAGTTGATTACGTGATTGTAAAGGTACAGTCAGGGATATGACAAAGATGAGTTGTATGCTTGTATGCTTGGTATACTCGTTTGTTGTACGATACACAGGAGCTACAGTATGACTAAGTACAGTATGACTAAGTACAATATGATATGGTGTTGTTTGTATAAGTTGTACTTGAGCGAACACTTTTAATCGGCCAGACTTATTAAAGCCAAGTCATAAGTCATGGGTGTGATTCAAGCTTATTCTCCTCTTTGAAAAAGACAGTCAAAAAAATTGTTCAAAAATGTCTCCAAAAATGTGTTCAAAAATATGTTCAAAAATCTGTTCAAAAAATGTTCAAAAAACGTTCGTTATTCACATATGGCACCTGCTTTCCACCCCCAATCCTCAACACACAAACTCGTGCTGCATATGTTGAGCACCTCCTGATACCGGTCTTATCTCGGCAGAAGTACACGGCTGTGCACCCACGCTGCATGGTGGAGTGCTACTGTACGAAGTGTACGTGAGCTTGAGTCTCAACAGCCAACAGTGGGGTATGAAGAAGAGTGCTAGTGTTTGTGTAACGTAGAGAAATAGTACAATACTGTTTGTGTCAATACCACCATATATCGTTACTGTACGATGATAACAGCTCATTCACATCAGCCAAGATGACCCCTCTATTGTGGCTGATTGAACTCTGTTTTGGAATGTGGCGTAACGTGTTGAGTGGCAACCTTGGCAAATAGTGATCTTGTGGGGTGTTTAAGGTACTCATTCTGATGGGAAAAATCGCCCGAGTCGAATGCCGTTGTCCGATTGTCTCTAGCACCCCCACAACCCAAACTACACCCCTCTAAGTTCGCTCCCTTAGGCCGATGATCCGATGCACCTTAATGTAGGCCGCTGCACGTTGGTTGCCCCACAAATCTCAAAGTAGGGTTTGCAACTTTAAGAGGGCTGAAATACGAGCCCTGACGGACTAGTGGGCTAACAGCATTATAATGACGTATTATTGATATTGGAGGTAGCCATATGCCAATTGAGGGTATTGCAAGTCTTTTAGGTCAAAAAAAGCAGTTTACTCTGGCTCAAAAACTTCGTTTTTTTCGCCAACGCGGGGTTCCTCTCCTCCGTACTCCATACTTTCTAAGTCCATCTTTTTGCTGCGATATTCCATGCACCCCACTTTTTCAAATACCGCTGAATACTTTCCAGACAATATATAAACACCTTCAAACCCCCTTTTATTCTACATCAAACAACACTCACTCAATGTCCGCTCCCGAAATTCCCAAGACCCAGAAGGCCGTCATCTTCGAGACCTCTGGAGGTCCTCTCATGTACAAGGACGTGCCTGTTCCCGTTCCTGCCGACGACGAGATTCTCGTCAATGTCAAGTTTTCCGGCGTTTGCCACACCGATCTCCATGCGTGGAAGGGAGATTGGCCTCTGGACACCAAGCTGCCTCTGATTGGAGGCCATGAGGGTGCTGGAGTGGTTGTAGCCAAGGGCAAGAACGTGACCACTTTTGAAATTGGCGATTACGCCGGAATCAAGTGGATCAACAAGGCCTGTTACACTTGCGAGTTCTGCCAGGTTGCTGCTGAGCCCAACTGTCCTAACGCTACCATGTCTGGATATACTCATGACGGCTCTTTCCAGCAGTACGCTACTGCCAACGCTGTTCAGGCTGCGCATATTCCCAAGAACTGCGATCTGGCCGAGGTGGCTCCTATTCTGTGTGCCGGAATCACCGTCTACAAGGCTCTCAAGACTGCTGGTCTCAAGGCCGGAGAGTGGGCTGCTGTGACTGGTGCTGGAGGAGGACTGGGTTCTCTGGCTGTGCAGTACGCCAAGGCTATGGGCTACCGAGTTCTTGCTATTGATACTGGAGACGAGAAGGAGAAGATGTGCAAGGAGCTGGGTGCTGAGGTCTTTATCGACTTTGCCAAGTCCAAGGATTTGGTTAAGGACGTTCAGGATGCTACCAAGGGAGGTCCCCATGGAGTTATTAATGTTTCTGTTTCTGAATTCGCAGTCAACCAGTCGGTCGAGTACGTTCGAACCCTCGGAACTGTCGTTCTCGTTGGTCTGCCCGCTGGAGCTGTTTGTAAGTCTCCCATCTTCCAGCAGGTTGCTCGATCTATTTCGATTAAGGGCTCCTACGTCGGAAACCGAGCTGACTCCCAGGAGGCCATTGAGTTCTTTGCTCGAGGCCTGGTCAAGTCTCCCATCATCGTTGTGGGTCTGTCCGAGCTCGAGAGCGTCTACAAGCTCATGGAGGAGGGCAAGATTGCTGGCCGATACGTCCTCGACTGCTCCAAGTAAGCGGAGGCTAATGATTTATGAACGTGTATTTAGTATATTTATGGTGATGACAAATGAGTGTAGTGAGACTGTAGTGAAGTATGGTATCAAGTAAAAATAAGGAGTTTACTGGGAATATAATTCGGGTCGGATTTTTCCCTATCGTAAAAAAAAAAAAAAAAAAAAAAAAAATATGGATGCTAAATTGTGAAGGACAGATTATGATACTTGTAGATTCTTCATAGAAAAAATATATATTGTCTTCTACAGTACTCCAACGTCTATCTGACCCTGCAATTACAGCAAGGACAGACTCTTAAATAAAGTATCGCTTAAATTTAATGTTGTTTGGGAGTTTACTTTAATAAAATGACACCTCCTAAACCAGCATACAGTGATGATCTGGGGTGAATTTTTTTTTATCGGCGTCAATTATAACTTCTGAGCATGAAATATTATCCAGTTTGTTTCAGTTTTGCTGGGGGATTTTTTTTTTTTTTTTTTTTTTTTCCCCCTGAGAATTATTCAGTATGGCTTAAATGAAGTATTAAGTAAAAATAAGGAGTTTACTTGGATATAATTCAGGTCAGATTTTTCCCTAAAAAAAAATAAAAAATAGATGGATGCTAAGGGTGTGAAGGACTGATTATAACAGTTCTTCATAGAAAAAATAATAATCTTCTACTCCACCCTACAAGCACAAGTACCAGGTACACTAACAACCCTCGCTTTAATAAAGTATCGCTTAAATTTAAGGATGGTTGGAACATTACTTTAGCTAATGATTTGACGCCTCCTAAAGCAGCCAAATTAATTATAGTGATAATCTGGGGGGAAATAATTTTCATTATCGATGGCAATTATAACTCCTCGGTATTGCATATTATCCAGTTTGTTTTAGTTTTTCTATTTTTGTTTTTTTGTTTTTTTTTTGTTTTTTTTTCCCCCGGAGAGTATCAGTTGTTCAGTATGGCTTAACTGAAGAATCAAGTAAAAACAAGGAGTTTACTTGGAGATATAATTCGGGTCGGATTTTGCCTAAAAAAAAAATCAAAAAAAATATATGGATGCTAAATTATGAAGGACTTGATTATGCTACTTGTAGATTCTTTATAGAAAAAATATATATTGTCTTCTACTCCAGTGTTACAAGTATGACGCAGTATAGAGACTGAAGTAAACCCACGCTTAAATTTACGGCTGGTTGGGACATTACTTTAAAAGCCTCGATACCTCTCCACCTCCTAAATCAGAATACAGGGATGACCTGGGGTGAATTTTTTTTTGTCCACACCTATTATTATAACTCCTGAGTGTGGTATATTATCCAGATTCTTTCAGTTTTGCTGGTTGTTTTTTTTTTTTGTTTTTTTTTTCCTGAGAGTACCAGTTGTTCAGTATGACTTGAACAAAGTTGGTTGAGATTTAGTTAAGGGTGAATCCAAGTTGGATTTTTTGAAAATATAATGACTGTAAGTGCTGAATTGTGAGTTTATAGGACTGATAGATTCTTCGTAGAAAAAAAATCTCTTCTACAGTACTCCAGGTTATGACCCTACAAGTACCAGTACAATAAGAACTGCGGCTTAAATAAACCCTCGCTTAAATTTACGGTTGGTTGGGACATTACTTTAATAACCTCCGCTTCCTCTTCACCCTCTAAGATAGCATGCAGAGATGATCTGGGATGTTTTTTTTCTTTTGTCGACACCTATTGAACTCCTGAGCATGGAATTCTATCCAGATTCTTTCTGTTTCGGTGGTAATTTTTTTTTTTTCCCCCGAGAGTATCAGTTGTCCAGTATAGCTTAAACAAAGTTGGTTGAGAGTTTACTTCAAGAAACACACAGGTTGGATTTTCTGAGAATACAATGGCTGAAAGTTCTAAATTGCAGGGCTGGTTATGATACTGTTGTAGAAAAAATAAAAAATAAAATCTCTTCTACTCCAGGTTATGACCTTACCAATACAATAAGAACTGCGGATTAAATAAATCCTCGCTTAAATTTAAGGACGGTTGGAACAGTACTTTAATGATTTGACGCCTCCTCAATCAGCATACAGGCATGATCTGGGGTGGAAATAATTTTCGCCAACCTCTGTTGTAACTCCTGAGTATGGTACTGGTATATTATTCAGTTTCTTTTTAGTTTTGCTGGTTTTTTTTTTTTTTTTTTTTTTTTTTTTTTTCCCCCGAGTATCAGTTGTTCAGTATGTCTTAAACAAAGTTGGTTGGGAGTTTACTTTAATAATTTGACACATCCAAAGTCAGCATACAGAGATGATCTGGGGTAAAATATTTTTTGTCAACGTCTATTATAACTCCTGAGCATGGTATATTTTTTGGTTTCTTTTCATTTTGCTGGATGGTATTTTATTTTTTTCTTCTTTTATTTTTTTCCCTGGAAGAATCAGTTGTTCAGTATGGCTTAAATAGATCATAAAGTAAAAACAAGGAGTTTACTTGGAGATATAATTCAGGTCAGATTTTGCCCTATCCTAAATAAAAAAAAAATATAAAAAAAAATATGGAGGCCAAATTGTGAAGGGCTGATTGTGAGAGATTCTTCATAGAAAAACATAAAAAATCTCTTCCACTCCAGTGCTATGACCCTACAAGTACAGGAAGGACAGACTCTTAAATAAAGTATCGCTTAAATAAAAGTTTGGTTGAGAGGTTTACTTTAATAATTTGGCACCTCCTAAATCAGCATACAGAGATGATCTGAGATGTTTTTTTTTTTTTTTTCGACGCCTATTATAAGTCCTGAACATGGAATATTATTCTGTTTCTTTTAGTTTGTCTGTTGTATTTTTTTATTTTTTTATTTTTTTCTTTTTTTTCCCCCTGCAGCTGTTCGGTTTGACTTAAATAAATCATCAAGAAAAAACAAGGAGTTTACTTGGAAATATAATTCGGGTCGGATTTTCCTAAAAAAAAAAGGGAAAAAAAAAGGATGCTGAATTCTAAAGGACTGATTACAGTATGATACTTGGAGATTTTTCATAGAAAAAATATATAGTTTTCTACTCCAGTGTTACAAGTATGACTCAGTATAGACACTTAAATAAACCCTCGCTTAAATTCACGGTTGGTTGGGACATTACTTTAATAATTTGAATCCTCTTAAACCAGCCCATAGTGATAATCTGGGCTGAATTTTTTTTTTGTCGACGCCTACCGGTAGTATAACTCCTGAGTATCGTATATTATCCAGATTCCTTCAGTTTTGCTGGTTATATTTTTTGTATTTTCTTTTGGGGACTTTACTTTAACAACCTCGGTACCTCTCTCATCCTAAATCAGCATACAGACATGATCTGGGGTGCATTTTTTTGTCGACGCCCATTATAAGTTCTGATCATGTAATATTTTCCAGTTTCTTTTACTGTAGTTTTGCTGGGTATTTTTTATTTTATTTTTATTTTTTTTCCCTGAGAGTGTTGTTCAATATGGCTTAAATACAGTATCAAGTAAAAACAGGAGATTGGTTGAGAGTGTACTTAAATAGTAAACTCAGGTTGGATTTTTTGGGAATATAATGGCTGTAAGTGCTAAATTGCAGGGCTGGTTATGACGGATGATTTGTAGAAAAAATAAAAAATAAATATCTTCTACTCCAGCTTATGACCTTACCAGTACAGTAACAACTGTCGCTTAAGTAAAGTATCGCTTAAATTCATGGTTGGTTGGGACATTACTTTAAAAGCCTCGATACTTCTACACCCCCTAAATCAGAGTCAGGGATGACCTGGGGTGAAATAATATTTCTCGACGTCTATTACCAGCATAACTTTTGGTCATGGAATATTACCTACTTGTAGTTTCTTTCAGTCTTGCTGGCTTTTTTTTTTTTTTTTTTTCTAAGAGTATCAGCTGTTCAGTATGGCTTGAACAAAGTTGGTTGGGAGTTTACTTAAAGATAATGTTAGGCTGGATTTTTTGAGCATGTAAGGGTTAAATTGTGATTTTTACACGACTGATTATGACAGTTCTTCATAGAAAAAAAAATCTCTTCTACTCCAACATCTGTCTGACCCTATGGTAAGGGCAGACTCTTAAATAAAGTATCGCTTAATTTTATTAACGTTGGTTGGGGGGTTTACTTTAATAGTTTGTCACCTCCTAAACCAGCATACAGACATGAGCTGGGGTGAACTTTTTTTGTCGACGGCTATTATGACTTCTGATCATGGAATATTATTTATTCGGTTTCTTTTCGTTTTGCTGGCTGGTATTTTTTTTTTATTTTTTTTTCTGAGTATCAGTTGTTCCGTATGGCTTATATAAATCACCAAGTAAAAACAAGGAGTTTACTTGGAAATATAATTCAGGTCGGATTTTTCTTTATGCTAAAAAAATAAAAATAAAAAGAATAGATGCTAAATTGTGAAGGATTTGATTATGATACTTGTAGATTCTTCATAGAAAAAATATATATTGTCTTCTACTCCAGTGTTACAAGTATGACGCAGTATAGAGACTTGAATAAAACCTCGCTTAATTTTAAGGCTGGTTGGGGGTTTACTTTAATAATTTGGCACCTCCTAAATCAGCATACCGAGAGGATATGCGGTGAAATATTATTTATCAACCTCTATTATAACTCTTGAGGATAGTGTTATTATCCAGTTTCTTTTCGTATGGCTGGTTGTCTTTTTTTTTTTTTTTTTTTTTTTTTTTTTTCCCCCTGATATCAGTTGTTCAGTATAGCTTAAACAAACTTGGTTGGTATTTTACTTACGAGAAAACTCCGGCTGGATTTTTTGAAAATATTAAGACCGTAAGTGCCAAATTGTGATTTTTACAGGACTGATAATGACAGATTGTGTAGAAAAAAAAAATTCTCTTCATCTCCAGCGTTATGATCCCTACCTGGTACCAGAACATTAAGGACAGACTCTTAAATAGAGTATCGCTTAAATGTAATGTTGGTTGGGACATTACTTTAATTTTTCAGTCCTCGGCACCTCCTGAATCAGCGCATACAGAGATGATCTGAGGTGAAATATATATTTGTGAACGCCTATTGAACTCCTGAGTATGGTATAGAATCCAGTTTATTTAGTTTTGCCGGCTGTTTTTTTTTTTGTTTTTTTTTTTCCCTGAGAGTATCAGTTGTTCAGCATGGCTTAAACAAATCTGGTTGGGAGTTTACTCAAAGATTATCTCAGCTGGATTTTTTGAGAATGTAACGGCTGTAAGTGCCAAATTGTGCTTTTTACACGACTGATTATGAGATATGCTTCATAGAAAAAAAATATATTCTCTTCTACTCCAGCGTTATGACCAAACAATCGCAGTATAGACAGACTCTTAAATAAACCCTTGCTTAAATTTAAGGCTGTCTGGGGGTTTACTTTAATAATTTGACACCTCCTAACTCAGGATTTGGAGATGATCTCGGGTTAATTTTTTTTGTCAACGCCTATTAAAACTCCTGAGTTTGGTATTCCAGCCAGTTTCTTATAGTTTTGCTGGCTGTTTCTTTTTTTTTTTCTTTTCTTTTCTTTTTTTTCTTTTCCCCCCGAGAATTGTTCAGTACCGGTATGGCTTCTTTCAAAAGTATGAAGTAAAAACAGGAGGTTGGTTGAGAGTGTACTTAAATGGTAAACTCAGGTTGGAATTTTTGAGAATATAATGGGTGTAACTGCTAAATTGCGATTTTTACAGGACTGATTATGATAGATTTTTCATAGAAAAAAAAAAAAGTCCGGTTTCTGAGCTGAAATCATTTTAAAATGATTTATATGTCTAGATCACCGATAACTCCACCAATACTCACGCTAAAAATGTAGGATCTCGTCCATGAAACCAGCTCGCTTGGAACTTCATTTTGATATAAAGATGGGTTCTGTTGTACTGATTTCAAGCACCCTGTTTTCAAAAAACAGAACTGGAGTGTGTGTATGACTTCCCTTGGAATCTAAAAAATGACGATAGAAGGAAACAAAAATACATTGTTTGCTGTCTTGTCGGTTGGTAACGCTTCAGTCTACGGCTTTTCAAGAACAATGGCAGCTATGGGAGAGTCAGGCCAAGCTCCTAAAATTTTTGCTTACATTGACAGAGAGGGTCGTCCAATGGTCGGTATTCTACCTGTTTTATTTTTCAGACTGTTTGCTTTTATTGCTGCTGCTGGAGCTAAAACAAGAGACGAAGTGTTCAACTGGTTACTAGCATTGTCTGCTCTTTCTTCTGTTTTTGTCTTGGCTTCAATCTGCTTAGCTCATATTAGATTCAGAATGGCTCTAAAGCTCAGAGGAAGAGACACTTCAGAGCTCACTTTCAGAGTCCCTTATGGAATTTGGGGTTCTGTTCTCGGCTTCATTCTCAACTGTCTGGTAGTAGTCATGGCTCAATTTTGGATCGCTCTGTTTCCTATGGGAGTTAAACCAAACGCGTCTGATTTTTTCATGGCGTATCTTGCTTGTCCGGTGGTTATCGCTCTATGGGTGTTTTGGAAATTGTGGAAGAGGGACGGGTTTTTGGCTCTCAAGGACCTGGATATCGCCACTGGACGACGAGAAATGGATCTGGATAAAGTGAGAGAAGAAATGGCTATTCAAGATGCGGCTCTGGCAAAGAGAAGCTGGTTTTACAGAACGTACAACTTTTGGTTTGAGCAAAATAAATATAATTTATTGTGTTGAAGTGGAGTATTAAGAGTAATTAGCACCAACATTTTTATTTTATTTTATTTTTTTCTCGGAAGTGAATTTTCACCTCACCAAGAGAAGCTGGTTCTATAGAACGTACAACTTTTGGTGTTAGCAAAATGAACTAGCAATATATTTATTATTGTGTAATGGTGACCTGTGGACCTGTGTAGAGTAGCGCCAGTTGTTTTTTTTTTTTTTTGTTTTTTTTTTTTTTGGAAGTGAAATTTCATCTCGCCACGAGATATGAAATACCTTAAAATGAATATTTCATTGTTCAGTGAAAAGTCATGTTCTGGAGATTTGTACGGTACAGAGCACCATTTTTCACTGCCAAGATTTTCACATCGCCAAGAGATGCTATGAAATACCTTAAAATGAATCTTTCAATGTTCAGTGAAAAGTTTAAACTTCGAAAATTTATTTAATTCACTGTGATATGGCTATTTGTAAGGTATGGAGCACCAATTTTGCTTGCCAAGATTTTTCACATTGCCAAGAGATGGTGTGAAATACCTTAAAATGAATTTCATTGCCAAGATTTTTCACATCGCCAAGAGATGGTGTGAAATACCTTAAAACGACGGTTGCATTGTTCAATGAAGAGGTATCTGTACAGTACTCAACTAAGGAAAGCTACGAAGTGACAAAGGAGTACGCCTACCGACGGCTGAGGAGGATCGAATAGCCGTCAACGAGAGAGAGGAGTGGAGGGTCCCTCGCTGGTACAAAGGAAGGGTGGACTTGCGTATCTACAACTGCTGACTCTGAAGTAGGAGCGCAGCGACTACTCCAGAAGACAAAGGCGAAGGAGCTGAAGTAACGAAGCAGCTCCTGACTCTACGTCTGCTGCTGAGTCGTCTGTTGTCATCTGTTGTCGTCTGTTGTCGTCTGTTGTCGTCTGTTGTCGTCTGTTGTCGTCTGTGACCGTCTGTTGTCGTCTGCAGTCGTTCAGTACACCTGCAACAATTAGAGACACCACCTCTGCTGTTGCTGCTGGCAAACCTCTGTTGCTGCTGTCGTTCAAGCCTGCTGGTGTCGTGCGAACTTGTCGTAACCAAACTGAGGCTTCGTAATGCCGAGGTGATGTCGTAGGTGTGTCGTAGGTGTGTCGTAGGGGGTCGTAGGATGTCGATGGTGTGTCGTAGGAAGCCGTAGGAAGTCGTAGGAAACCGTAGGAAACCGTAGGAGGTCGTAGGAAGCTGTAGGAAGTCGTAGGAAGCCGTAGGAAGTCGTAGGAAGTCGTAGGAAGTCGTAGGAAGTCGTAGAAAGTCACAGGATGTCGTAGGAAGTCGTAGAAAGTCGTAGAAAGTCACAGGATGTCGTAGGATGTCGTAGGAAGCCGTCGGAAGCCGTCGGAAGCCGTCGGAAGCCGTCGGAAGCCGTAGGAGTGTTGTAGGATGTTGTAGGATGTCATAGGAGTGTCGTAGGGTGTCGAAGGATGTCGAAGGATGTCGCAAGAGTGCTGTGGGTATGTCGTAAGAGTGCTGTGGGTATGTCGAGGGAGTTGTAGGTATCATGCATGTGTTAGTCAGGGTATCAGGGAATGGTATCAAAACAAGGGGGGTACTCACCGCGCCGTAGCGCTTCACCAGGAACCTGTTCACCGAAGTAAACAAGTCCTTGGATCCGAATTCTTTCTGCATCTTTTTGTGAACTTCTGTTTTTTTTTCCGCCCCCCAACCCCTCATTCGGTTGGGTCACTTTCTTTGAACGGTGTAGTACTAGGTACTGTCAGTGGGAATCCCCGTATGAACCGTACATCCTCGAGAGGAGACGTTGTGGGTGCCATCGAGGCAGGAGTGGGGCTCGAAAGCCAGGAGCAGTGAACTGCCGGGGGTGTCGGTTACCTCTCGGAGAGAGGAGGTCGAGGGTGAGTGCGGTCGACACGCTGAGTGCATTTGATAGTGAGATAGTGGGACAGGGAGGCCCATGTCTCTGATCTATAGTACCAACGCATACTAAAGATCAGAGGACATGGCTAGATAGGCCTTGTTGTTTGTGTCGAACCGCACTAGAGAAGAAGAAGAAGAAGAGAGGAAGGGGGGACTTGGGGGGTTTATATAGCCTAGGGGTTTGTTTTGATTCTTAATTCAGTCAGTTCACCTTAAACAGTATTAAGCCAGTTCACCTTAAACAGTATTAAGTCAGGTTACCTTAAATGCCGTAACAAAGCACTTCAAAGAAATGTCTCTCTAATAACTAATGGCAATATTAAATAATGGATATTAATTCATATATATTTTATAAATAGTCTTAAATTTATCTTGTAATTTTATACCCACCCTGAATTTTTAATTTTTGAAATCTGTGTTGTAACCGTTGCCGAACAACAGCTGAACGATGTCATATCAATCTCAACATCCATGTCATACTATCACCTCAGCCATATAAACGAACCAATGGATCAATACAACCTGCCAGGTTTACTTGTTGCTGAAACTTGATGCTGAAACTTCACGATCTGGCTATATAATTAATTAATTAATTTAATTAATTTAAATTAAAGCAGGAAATTAAAATGTTGCCGTTATTAATCAGTGATTCACGTATTTGAAGATGTCGGATTTTTTTTGTATTTTTTTTGGAAGTGTAGATGCTTCTGATAGTCTAGTTGGTTGGTTTGTAGTGGGGCAGGCTCGAACTATTGTGGGTGCGATAAAGTTGCGATAATGCGCGTGTGAACTTTGATATGGGTTCTGGTAAATAACTACAAGTAGATAGCAGCTAATTAGTATTCTGTGGTGTTGTATATCATCCACAATGGTTGATTATGATACTGTAAATAGAAAGTGACTCGAGCAAAATCTCAAGAAAAAAAGAATAAAAAAAGAATAAAAAATACATAAAAAATACATAATAATAGCTGAAAATACCAAGAAACTCCCAACTTTGATGGCATTTAATTATGTAAAGGCAATGATGGTTCTGTAATCACCTACAGGTAAAATGTTATCCTACATGGCCAAACCCCGTCATTTTTTGCAAATATGAAAATTTCATTGTGATCTCCTGATTCAGGGCTTCAAAATGAGCCGCCTTTCATCTTTCAACGAGCTCTACTCGCCGAATAAAATGCCCCATAAAGTATCCGTTTTTAGCAGAAACGTATAATAGTTTTAACAGAAATTCAAACATGACCAAAGCACTTCCGATTTCAAATCTGAAAAAAGCGCAATAATTTTCCAATATAGGGCTTCACAATGAGCCAGCTCTCGTCGTTCCACGAGCTCTATTCGCCGAGTAATAGCCGCGCAAAGTTGGATAAAATACCTGGTTTGTACCAGGACAGCATAAACTACGGGTTTATAAGATAATCAGGACATGCAGATGTCGGTATTGGCAGTTATTCCGAGTATTTTAACAGTTATGCAAAGTATATTAACAGTATTCAATGAGTGCTATGGATATTTACAGCTTCAGAAGCTCCCCCAAATTAAAACTACACTAATGCATCACAACAAGATAACACAGCACCACCATCTTGTCCACTGGAGTGCCAGCTCATTCATTCGCGTCAGGGAAGGTTGTTGCAAGCACAGACCTGGTATCACACCTCGTCGACACCTCTATAACAACGCTTCATCTAAACCCCCAGCTCAAAACAAACACAAACACAAACACAAACACAAACACAACAGCAGCAATCTCCTGGGAATCACAAACTCACGGGTATCAGCACTCTTGTGTGAGTGCGCTGTCATCTCTGGGTATCGTATGCTTCTTCTGGCACGGTAATCATTGGTTTCTGTTGTGTTGTGATGATGGATGACGATGGTTTAGGTGGCGAAAAGTGATGGTTAGGAGGAAGAGAACACAAATGGGAATCTGGGCATTTTTTTATAGTCCACCTTAAGGTCAATAAGGTGGACAAAAGACTGCATATAATCGTGCCGTTTTGCCAGTCCCAGGGGGAAGATTGCAGTTTCACGTGACCTAGAGGTGTGTCACGTGACTGAAAATTTTGTGATCACGTGACTGAAAAATGTGGCTCAGGTGAGGTGAAAAATTGGGGTCACGTGACTGAAAAATGTTGCTCAGGTGAGGTGAAAAATGTTGCTCAGGTGAGGTGAAAAATGTGGCTCAGGTGAGGTGAAAAATTCTGGTCACGTGACTGAAAAAGTTGCTCAGGTGAGGTGAAAAATTAGGTCACGTGACTGAAAACCTTAAGGTCAATAAGGTGGGCAAAAGACTGCATATAATCGTGCCGTTTTGCCTCTCCCAGGGGAAGATTGCAGTTTCACGTGACCTAGAGGAGTGTCACGTGACTCAAAAATGTTGCTCAGGTGAGGTGAAAAAATTCAATCACGTGACTGAAAAATGTTGCTCAGGTGAGGTGAAAAATGTGAGTCAGGTGAGGTGAAAAATTTCAGTCACGTGACTTGAAAAATTTAAAAATTTCAAATTTTTTCAGTTTTTTTTTCAGATTTTTTCAACTTTTTTTCATATTTTTCACTTTTTTTTTCAACTTTTTCACTTTTTTTTTCAACTTTTTCATCTTGTTTTTCACTTTTTTTCCCAATTTTTTTCAATTTTTTTTCCAATTTTTTTCCAATTTTTAACATGTTTTCTTCCAGATTTTCTGCGAAAAGTCGAATCAACTTTGGAAAAAAAATCCGAGAGATTCTTCGTAGAAAAAAATATATATTTTCTTCTACTCCAGTGCTATGACCTCACTGTACCAGTACAGTAAGAACTGTCGCTTAATTAAACCCTCGCTTAAATTTAAGATTGGTTGGGACATTACTTTAATAACCCCGGTGGGTTCTCCACCTCCTCAATCAGCATACAGCGATGAAAGGGGGGGAAATAAAAAAAAATCAACCTCTATTATAACTCCTGGGTCAGGCATATAATTCGTTTTCTTGCAGTTTCTGTGGGTTCTTTTTTTTTTCTTTTTTCTTTTTTTTTTTTTTGTCATGCATGATAATCACCAACACGACACGTCAAGATCTAATTAACACCCCACCCCAGCATATGAGCATCCAGTCCGACCGAACGCGATACAGGGAAAAATACGCACATCTTAAAGACTCGCTCCTCCCGAAATGGTCTGCTAGCATGAGAAACGACCCTGATTTAGGGCTAACTGAGATGCTGCTGAAATGTCTAGTTTCAGCTGAAACTTATTCCCACCAAATTCAGCCGCTCTTGGACAAATTGGGCTTCGATAATGTTGGATACGCGACAGAGTATGCTGCACGGGTGTGTGTTGGTCAGTCTATGGAGGCGTGTGCTGTGCAGGCTGTTGATTTTCTGGTGGCATTTACTACTCTGTATCTTCCCCATCAGAAACTCTTCATAAGGTATGATTCGAAGCGTGAGCTCGATGGACACCAGTTGATGAATACCGTGCTAGATATTTTCAGGGCTCCAAAGTCCATTCTGGATTGGTCTGAACCCAAAGTAGCTCCTCAGAAAGCTGTTGCCCCTACAAGAGCTGAAAGAGCTGCTGCAAGGGAAGCTCAAAAGCCCAAATGGGCGGCTGAACGAGCTGAAAAAGATAGAAAAGCTGCCGCAAAACGGGCTGCTGACGCAGCAAAGAAGCAGGCTGTAGCAGCAAAGACACGGCCTGTTGCAACAAAAGCTGTGGCAGCAAAACCTGTTGCAACAAAAGCTGTGGCAGCAAAACCTGTTGCAGCAAAACCTGTCGCATCACAGCCTGTTGCAGTACAAGCTGTGGCGGCAAAACCCATGCCTCCTGCTCCTGCTCCATACATTCCTCATCCTGAAGCTATGAAGAAGGTGGAGGAGAGAATCAAGAGCTCTGAGCCACAAGTGACTTCCAAGCTGAGAGCGAGTTACCCTGATTTCACTACCACTTGGCCAGAAGATACGATTCCAGCTGAAGAGTCGTTCAACTCACTTGATGAAGCCCTGTGTGCTGCTTTGAAACATGCACATCCTCGTCATTACCAGTTTGTTCAGCGTCTGGAAGGTGACTCAACCCTTCTCTGCTGTAACAGAATGCCCAGAGACCATCTTGACTGTGCTCGAGACATTCCAGTTAGAAAGAGCTGCAATTTTGCTGTTAGGATTGATCCTGAAGGTGATAAGTGGTTTCTGAGACATATCGAGGGTAGATCAGAACACAACCATGCTCCAAATGTTCATCCTGAAGCGTTTTTTGAAAATGCGGCTTTTCCAAAGGATTCCAGAGATGAAGCTGAAGATACAAATCTGGAAAGTCTTTTGAAATCTTCGTTTGTAAGAATCAGACTACTTGCAGACGTGAACAACCTCTTTTTTGCTCATACAGATGGATACCGACTGTGGAAAACATACCCTGAAGTGATGCTGGTTGAGGAGGTTGAGGACGGCGTTATCATGTTCAGAGGCTTTGATTGCCATGCTGCAACGTTCCCTGTAGCTGCTTGTATTATCGATAGCACTCCAAACTGGAATTGGATGTTTACTCAGCTCAAGGAGCTTCTGGATGACTACAATATCGCTCATCCTGGTTTCTTTCAAATCAATATCAATGACACATGTGTGGAACAATGCTACAAAGTGTTTGACAGCGCTCATCAGTATATGGATCCCGAAGCTGGAGAAGTCTGGGCTGAAAACGAGGTTGGAAAGTTCTTGCAACGGGGTAATGCGGTATACACAGCTCTCAACCTCTGGGAAGATGTGGTTCAAGCTGAAAATGAAATCGAAGTGGACAGACTCATGGACAAAATGTGTCGAAGCTATGGAGGAGGCACAAAAAAGTTTCTGCGACACATGGAGGAAAAACTCGACATGGTTTCCATTGCTGAAAAAAATATGAACTTCCATTTTGGTGTGCGTGAATGTGCACGGTACAAACGATCGTGGGGTGTTGAAAATGTGGCTGATGTGGAGGAAAAGGTGAAGCGTTTGTTGCAGGTATTTGTGGAGATTTATGAGGCCAGAAGTCGTGCAAATGGACATCAGCTTGTTTCTAGTAGCTCTGATTACAGTACGTTTTACAAAGACGTCTTGTCTATAGTGTCTGACTCTGTGTTAGCAAGGGTTCGACATTTAGATAAACACATCATCAGAACAGGAGGAGACGAAGGCAACTGTTGGGACTGTGTTAAAGCTCTGGGTTACCCTTGTATACATGTTTTGACCAGGATCAAAAAAGAACGCTTGTTGGCTCCTGACGACTTTCATCCTCATTGGAGGAACATGTATGCTGATCTGTCTACTGTGAAAATTAGTGGAAAGGGAAGGTACCCAAAGAGGTGGGAAAAGTTGAAATCCGAAGCGCAACTTTATGTTCCAGGGTTTGCAGAGGGGGAGGAACCTCCTGCTAAGAGGAGGTGTTTGTAGTTGACGTATTTATTATGGAAAAAAAAATATCAGTAAAAAAAATATATTAGTATCAGAAGGAATTACAGAACTGTCTTGGATTGTCAGGGCTTTTTTTTTTTTTTTTTTTTTTTCCTGAGAGTATCAGTTGTACAGCATTTCTTAAACAAAGTTGGTTGAGAGTTTACTTATAGGTATACTCAGGTTGGATTTTTTGAAAATAAAATGGCTGAACTAAGTGCTAAATTGTGATTTTATCAGGACTGGTTATGATACTGTAGATTCTTAATGGAAAAAAAAATCAATTCTCTTCTGCCCCAGTGTTCACAATCGCAGTATAGACAGACTGTCAAATAAACCCTCGCTTAAATTTGTGGTTGGTTGGGACTTTACTTTAATAAATCGGCACCTCCAAATCAGCATACTGAGATGATCTGGGCTGAATTTTTTTTTTGACGCCTATTAAAAACCTAAGTATGGCATAATATCCAGTTTCCTTTATTTTTGCTGGGTCAATTTTTTTTTATTTTTTTTTATTTTTTTTTTCCTGAGTATCAGTTGTTCAGTAGCTATGGCTTAAACAAAGTTGGTTGGGTAGTTTACTTAAAAAAAACAGGTTAGATTTTTTGAGAATATAAAAGCTGTAAGTGCTAAATTGTGATTTTTACAGGACTGGTCATGATCGATTCTTCATAGATTTTTTTTTTCTCTTCTACTCCAGCGTTATGACCTTAATGTACCAGTACAGTAAGAACTGTCGCTTAACTAAATTGTCGCTTAAATTTTAGATTGGGTGGGACATTACTTTAATAACATCAGTGCCGCTCCACCTCCTTTAAAGCACAGCCAATAGTGATGGTCTGGGATGAATTTTTTTTGTCGACGCCTAACTCCTGAGTATGACATATGATCTAGTTTCTTTTAGTTTTTCTGGTTGGTTTTTTTGTTTTTTTTTTGTTTTTTCATCTGAGTATCAGTTGTTCCGAATGGCTTAAATAAAGCATCAAGTAAAAACAAGGAGTTTACTTGGAAATATTATTCAGTTCTGATTTTTCCCTATCCTAAGATATGGATGCCAAATTGTGAAGGACAGGTTGTGAGAGATTCTTCATAGAAAAAAAAATTTCTCTTCTACTCCAACGTCTGTCTGACCCTACAAGTACAGTAAGGACAGACTCTTAAATAAAGTATCGCTTAAATTTAATGTTGGTTGGGACTTTACTTTAATAGTTTGTCACCTCCTAAAACAGCATACAGACATGATCTGGGGTCAAATATTTTTTTTGTCGACACCTATTAATAACTTCTGATCATGATATATTATCCAGTTTCTTTTAGTTTTGCTGTATTTTTTTTTTATTTATTTTTCCCTGAGAGTTGTTCAGTACCGGTACTGTTAGGCTTAAACAAAGTTGGTTGGGAGTTTACTTAAAAGTGACTCAGGCTGGATTTTTTGAGACTATGATTGCTGTAAGTGCTAAATTACAGGACTGGTTACGATAGATTCTTCATAGAATAAAAAATATTCTCCTCTACTCCAGCTTTATGACCCTACTGTACCAGTATTACAGTAAGAACAGACTCTCAAATAAACCATCACTTAAATTTAAGGCTGGTTGGGACTTTACTTTAATATTTTCAGTCCTCAGCACCTCCTAAATCAGCCTATAGTGAGGATCTGGGGTGAAATATTTTTTGTCAACCTCTATTATAACTCCGAGATATGGTATATTATCCAGTTTATGTCACCTTTTGGTGGTTTGATTTTTATTTTTTTTCAAGTTTTTTTTTATTTTATTTTCGTAATTGAATTTCACCTCTCCAAGATATGCTGGTTCTATAGAACGTACAGCTTCTGGTGTTAGCAAAATGAACTACTTGTAATTAGCAATATATTTATTATTGTGTAATGGTGACCTGTATAGAGTAGCGCCAGTTTTTTTTTTTTTTGTTTTTTTTTGTAAGTGAAATTTCACCTCGCCAAGAGATGTCGTGAAATACCTTAAAATGGATGTTTCATTGTTCAGTGAAAATTTTAAAGCTTTGGATTTTTTCTTTGGATTTTATTTCAAACGTCTCTCTACAGAGATACAACAGAGCTACAGACAAACTACAAACACAGGAATATTCTCCTGACCTTTCTCTACCTCCTGAAGTGCATCACGTGACTTAATCTACCTATCATCCTGCTCCAAGCAAGCTGGGGGTCATGTAATAGATCTGGACGGGGTCTTCTGGGACGTTGTCATAGGACACGCGCGAAGCGCTTGTCCTTCTCTACAGAGTCTAACACCAATAGTACGAACTCCGGAAGTTGTATCAAAGAATAACTTAACCTATAAAACTACAAGCTGCATACTATTTATACCAGGGGAAGGTGCTTCGCACCTTAACCTAAACGTCCTCCAAGCAGCCATTATCCACGTGCAGCGCACGTGATACCTTAGTAATCATCTCAAATGACATGCACGTGATGTCCGAAGGACATCACCAGTTCTCTAGTCACTCGCTGACGCTCATGACTAAGCAACACACCTTATGACTAATCCTGAATCATTACAGGTCAGTTGCGGCCATATCCTGGTGAAAATACGGCTTCCCGTCCGATCAGCCATAGTCAAGCACCAGAGAGCCCAGTTAGTATTGTAGTGGGAGACCATACGAGAATCCTGGGTGCTGCAATTTTTGCACTTTGAGCGAAGCGAAGAGGGCTGTTTTTTTGTTTGTTTTTTTGCCATGTTCTGTCTCCAACCTATGTTTTTGTTCTCTGAGAACTTATATATCGTTACAGTATGAGTACTGTAATCATACTACAGACTTATAGAGTTCCTCGTTGGAATGACACACCCCAGGCGGTTCGAATGATACCAATAATGTCGTGCTCTGATTCTTATTACTGAACATTTTTTGAATTATATCAGAGTAGATCGGGCTAACGGAGTGTGACGATTGTAGGGGTAAATGGGCTTTAAATGGGCTTTAAATGAACGTTCAAGAGGTGGTTTAATAGTGGAAATGCTTTTAGAGGAGTTGAAGGATGTTTTGTGCTGGTTTCTGAGAGTTGACGATTTAGACATCAACGAAACTGGATGGGACTTCATGGATATAACAGGTATATATGTGCATATGTCTTTCATATGTGTATTGGACCTTGCTAGACTTGTGACATGATTCACAACTGCGTAGGATAACGTGGTAGCAAGCTATAATTTATTTTAATTACTTCGTATTTATTTTGATTTTTTCAGAAAAATCAGAAAAATCAATTTAAATAAAAATAATTCGGAGCGACAAAAATCAAAAAGATTAGACATTTATGGACTGGTTAGACTATCATACAACTGTTTTTTTGTTGATTCAGTTCATATCTGATGAGTATGGCTCATTCCAAACCAGAATTGTCCGAAACTAAACCTCATATATCTTACTCTACAGGAATCCTATATATAAGCAACCTATACAGGTTTGCTCCCCTAGTCTTTCTCTATAATCTCATTGCATTTATGCTGTTCAGAATATCTCCCTCCGTTCGTTAAACCCCAGTAATTATTTAACCTATCGCATGTCTCGGAGTTTGAGATTTTTGCCCATTGAGCCCCTCTATGTATTGGAAGAGTCTTCTCACATCATGAGTAAACAACTACTTAGCGATCTCGGGAAGTTGGTGTTATTTAAATTGATTTTGGAAGTCTACTTGGACAGCTAGTTTCTGTCCCACAAGTTCCAACATCAAAAGAATCATAACAGGAGTAGCTCACAGCTGGAATTCAAAGTGAATTCTATGGAATAGGGTTAGTTTGGAGTGACCAAAGAAGGTATAACTAATTATCTCCTCATAGAACCGGTTACATGGTGTTTATCAACCGACGACGTGCGATAAAACTTTACAAAGCTTCAAAGCAATCTCCAAATAACCAGGAGTAACACGACAGGTATAAGACTCTCATGTACTATTTATTGATACTCGAGGATTATAATTGTAGTTGTAGCTTTTTAATAGGATGCATTTAGAGTGATATACGTTGGATTTCGTACAAGAGAGATGCCATAACTAACAACACGTTTGTGTATGTATACGACACTCGAATACTACTGTACTTTATTAGTACCATATGAATCGCCTGAGGCAGACGAATCCAATGATCAACACTAGAAGGCTGTACAATGTCTAGCTGTCGAGATATGACACAAACAGGTTCAAACGATGACAGCAACAGCAATACTCATGAGAAAGCTTAGTAAGTACCATATTCGGCATTGCACGACCTCAGCGAACACGCCCATACCAATATCTCAACATGTCCAAAATTCCTAGTTTAGGACCCTCGAAACCTAAAAAAAATCGTGCAGAAACGCAAGTAAACGCAAAATAAATGGTAGCATTGTGTTCCTTGGGAAACGGGGATCACCCCTATACCAATTACTTTGTGTTTCATTTTTTAGAAATGTTTAACCCCTTGCAACATACCCAGGAAGACTGGTAGCGTCTTGAGATTTTAAGGTATTGTTTATTTTAGCTGTGGGAACATCAGGTAATTTTTTGCTTAAGGTTGCGTGTATTTCAAGTAATATTCGAAAAAAATGGTTGGCTAAAATACAGCCAATCCTAACCAAAAAATTGCCCGACGTTCCCATAGCTTAAATAAACAATACCTTAAAAGCCCAAATCTCTACCATTAATCCTGGGTATGTTAGAAGGGGTTAAAGATTTGTAAAAATAGAACCCCAAAGTAATTGATATAGAAGTGATCTCCGTTTCCCCACGGACACAATGGTGCCATTTATTTTGTGTTTACTTGCGTTTCTGCACGATTTTTTTTAGGTTTCGGCGACCCTAAGGAGGTTTTTTTGGGGGTGTTGAGATATTGGTATTGGGGTGTTCGTTGAGCTCGTGTGATCTCGAATATGGTGGTCGCTAAGCTTTTCCGTTGATGTCGCTCTTGCTGTCGTCGTTTGAACTTGTTTGCCTCTTATCTCGTTGAATATACCTCCGATCAGATTTTAAAGTCGATTACCAGATTCACACGTCTTAGGCGGTTCGGGCAGTACTAAATTATTTGTATTTGGACATATCCCTCATATATGAAGAGTGCTATAAGCTACCATATATTTGCTGTAATAAAGTCATTCAACTCACTCTAAATGCATCCTAGTGAGATACAACATTAACCATTATACTCTCAAAGCTTCAATAAACATTGCCTCAAAGCCTCAAACCTCTGGCTTTCCACCTGGTAATTTGGGAATGGTTTGAAGATTAGTAAGATTTTATCGCAAGTCGTTGGTTGACAAACACAACGGGTACCTGCTCTATGAGGACATACTGAGTTGTAACTTGATTTATCACTCTATAAGAACTCTGTTCCATAGACTTCACTTTGAATTCCAGGTCTGTGCTACTTCTGTTAGGATTCTTTTGAGCTGGGCGTTTTTAGGACTCAAAAACGTGGACTTCAAAAGTCCATTTAAACAGCATAGGCTATCTATAATTAGTTAATAATGCTTTATCAGGGTATCTCCTGATGCGATAAAGCAGTTCCAATTGACAGAACAGCTCAATGGTCGAAATACCTCCAACTCTGAGTCCTGCAATCACCCATTGTAGTATTGGGAATGAATGAAACGAGGGAGACAGATCAGAGCAAAACAAAACAAGTGAGATTGTAGAGGAGGACTAGGGGAGCAATACTTCAAAGGTCGCTTTTCTGTAGGATACATGTAGAGCGAGATATATTAGCTTTAATATTGGAGAATATTGGTATGGAAAGAGTCATTACTCATCGGATATGAACTAAATCAACATAAAAACTGCTGTATGAGAGTCTAAACAGTCCATAAATGTCTAATATTTTTGATTTTTGTCGTTACGAATTATTTTTATTTAATATGATTTTTCTGATTTTTCAAAAAGAATTCCAAAAAATACAAAATAATTAAAATAAATTATAACTAGTTTCTACGCTATCCTACGCAGTTGTAAATCATTTCAAAAGTTTAGACTGGTCTAATACACATTTTAAAGGCATATTTACGCATATACCTGTTATATCCAAGAAGTCTCATCAAGTTTCGTTGATTTCCAATTCGTGAACTCTTAGAAACCAGCATAAAACATCCTCCAACTCCTCTACACTCTTTAGTACTGTTAAACTACTTCTTTTATGTCCATTTGTAGCCCATTTAAACCCCATTTAAAGCCAATTTGCCCCCACAAACGTCACACTCCTTGGTTTATTCTGATTTAAATTTATTAAAAGCTGAGATTTAAGAGATCAGAAATTTGTTTTCACAACTTGATGGCCTTCCACAATATCAATACCAACACATTGTACCTCTGATATATCAATTACTTACTAGTAACCCACTGGTTGGCAAAATCAGTGACACTCTTGTCAAAACTAATCCAGTCAATACCAAGCAGCTTCTTAGTCTCGGAACAGTCAATCTGACAAGCTCCATTGAGCTTTTCTCTATTAGCAGAGTCACCAACTGCAATCTTGCCTTCAAATTCAGGCATCTTGTTGGCGATATCTTCAATATCCTGAGTACAGAACTTATCAGTAGCGAGCAGCAGTCTCTTTCGATCAAGTTCAGGCTTGAGAGCAATCACGTGAGCTAGAGCACAATCTCTGACATCAACAAACCAGCCAGCTTGTCCCTCCAGTTCAGTACCCTTCTTGGACTCCAGGACATTGGCAATGACTTCATTAGAAGTGTTGAGAGCACTCATATCCAGAGCAATACCAGGACCGAGAATATAAGTAGGATTGACCCAAGTGATTGAAAAATGAGGTTTTTCAGTATCGAGAAACTCCAGACCTGCTTTTTCAGCAAGCAACTTGGATCCCACGTAGTTTGCAAACGAGTTGCCCTTCTCTGCAGCCTGTTCTCTAGTCATTGGGTTCCAGTCTTTCTCAGTGAAGGTAGTCTGAGGGTCAAAGTACTTGGACACGTCCATATTGGCAGCCAGAGAAGACGTGATGACCACTTTTTTCACATTAGGAGCATAGGCCTTGGCAGATTTGAGCACTGAAGTGGTTCCTCGAACAGCAGGTTGCAGCATTTCAGTCTCAGGATCAGTAGCCTTGAAGTTGAAAGGAGAAGCAGTATGCAGAATGTAATCCAGCTCAGGGTACTTCTCAAATAAAACCTGGAACTCGTCTTCGTTCTGGATATCCTTGACGGTCTCAAGGATGAGTTTTCCAGAGTCGATTTCACTCTTGAACGCTCCAGCAAGACGTTCCGACTTTAGAGGGTTTCTAACGGTTCCAATGACAGAATGTCCAGCCTTGAGAAGCTGATCAACACAGTGTCCAGCAAGAAATCCGGTAGCTCCCGTTACGAGGGTAGTAGGCATGGTTGTTGTTGTTGTTGTAGTGATTTTTGTATACCTGAACAGCTCCTTATATATCTTGTCGCTAAGCTGCATAAGCTCATCTCGCTATGCGTTAACTCCGTACCTAACGGAAACCTTGTTGGTCTATCTCCGTCTGCAGCGGACTTGTTATAAGTGGAGCGGAAAGTGTGTTACAGAAGTTCGAGCGCATGGATCTGAGAGTTTCATGGGTCAGGTATCCTGTAAAATAATTACAAATTGATTTTTTGCTTTCTAATACTGGTTCCTACAAGAGTCTGTGGAGGCACTTTTGGCCATCTTCAAGATCAAACCGTCAGTCAGTTTGTCTTATTTTAGAGTCAATTGCTGTTGTAGCGGATATATCTGCTTCTTCTAAATAGGATCATATTTTCTTTTATCCCATTCCGATCTTTGTTTCGTGTCAAAATGCACTTTCAAAAAATTTGGATTTTTTCAGGTTTTTTCACATTTCTAGAGGGTGTCCTCACTCCTTCAAATCAATTGCCGATGACTAAAAAACCAGTTTCCTACAAACAATTGGTCTACATCTTCCTCTCCTACAACTTTCCACCTCTCCCCAAAAGTAGTTGCTCGCAGAGGACGTTTTGAAAATTTTAGTCAGCTGAATTTCGATATTAACAAAAGTTCACTTTTTTCTGGTATATCCGGCGGATTTAGCTCAGTTGGGAGAGCGCCAGACTGAAGTCACTCTTCGGTCTATCTAGAAATCTGGAGGTCCTGTGTTCGATCCACAGAATTCGCATTTTTTTGGACAACCCAAAAGCAACATTTTTTTTGCTCCATGAAAAAGCCCGCCTTCAGTTGTCCCTTTTTCCAGCTCTAGCTAAATTCCATTTTTCCCTGGTCTTATATTTCATGTGATGCATGAAATTTCGGCTGAAATTTAATTGTCAAAATTATTTTAAGCTTGATCTGACCATCACCAACACTACACACCATGGCCAAGGACAAGAAGAAGGACAAGGAGGCCAAGAAGCTGAGATCGGCCGAAAAGGCCAAGAAGAACGCCGCCAAGGGCGAAAAGAAGCAGAAAAAAGTGGCTGCCAAGCAGGGTGAAGATGAAGACGATATGGACATTGACGAGATTCTGGCAAACTACAAGAAGGAGCAGGAGGCTCACGATAAAGTGACCATCACCAACGTCGACAAGCCCAGCAAACGAGTCAGTTGTGCCATGTGCACGTCTCCTGTTCACGGCAAGAAGGAGCTGTTTTTGTTTGGAGGAGAGGTGTCCAACAGTTCTGGAACTTGTGCGTTTTTCAACGACACGTACTCGTACAACATCAACACGGACGTGTGGAAGAAGATTGAGTCTGGCAACTCGCCGCTGCCTCGATCTGGCCACCAGATGATCACCCATCCCAGTGGAATCATTCTCATGTTTGGAGGCGAGTTTTCGTCGCCCAAGCAAAACACCTTTTACCATTACGGAGATACCTGGTTGTTTGACGCCGAGACTCGAGAATGGAGCAAGCTGGACCAGAAGAAGGGTCCCAGTGCTCGATCTGGACACAGATTGACGTACTGGAAGAACTACATTTTGCTGCATGGCGGTTTCCGAGACTTGTCACAGTCCACCACCTATTTGGACGATATGTGGGCTTTTGATGTTACCACCTACAAGTGGACCCAGATTGAGTTCCCTCCTAACCATCAGACCCCCGATGCTCGATCTGGACACTCGTTTGTGCCTTCTCCTGAAGGACCTGTGATTTTCGGAGGCTACTCCAAGGTGAAGCACAAGGGCAAGAAGGCGGTGGTTGGAAAGGTGCACCAGGACGTGTGGCACCTCAAAATGAAGGCCGATGTCAAGGCGTCTCGATGGGAGAGACGAAAGAAGGGCCAGTATGCTCCTTCTCCTCGAGTTGGAGCTTCTCTGGTCCATCATCGAGGACGAGGAGTCATGTTTGGAGGTGTTTACGATACTGACGAGACCGAGGAGAGTCTGGACTCGACCTTTTACAACCAGCTGTATGCTTACCAGATTGAGAGTAACCGATGGTTTGGTTTATCTCTTCGAAGTGCCAAAAAGCGAAAAGCTGCTCTTGAGAGGGCTCAAATCAGTCGAGATGATGATCTCAAGGCTACTCTGGACAGTATTTTCAAGGACAAGCTGGATCTGAGTGAGGAAAACACTCCTGAACCTGAGGAGGAAGATGAGGCCATGAAGGACTCTGATGGAGAGGAGGTTGTGCAGAAGGAGTATCCTATTGCCAACCAGCTGCCTCATCCTCGTTTTAACGCCTCTATGACTGTCTGTGACGATGTCCTGTACGTGTTTGGAGGCTCCTGGGAGCGTGGAGACCGAGAATTCACCCTCGACTCGTTCTACGGTATTGATCTCAACAAGCTGGATGGAGTCAAGGTGTACTGGGAAGATTTGCGAGAACTGGAGGAAGATGATGTGGACTCTGACGATGAGGACGATGAGTTTGACGAAGATGACGAGTACGAGGAGGACGAAGAGGAGGAGGCTGCTGAAGAGGACGATGAAGAAGAGGAGGAAGAAGAGGAGGTTTCCAACGAGACCATTCCTGATCCTCGACCCTGGTTGCCTCATCCCAAGCCGTTTGAGGTGCTTAGAGCCTTCTACGTTCGAACCGCTGACAAGTTCCTGGAATGGGCTCTTTCTGCGGATCGAGACGCTCGAGGTAAAGATCTCAAGAAGGTGGCGTTTGATCTGGCTGAGGATCGATTCTGGGAACGAAGAGAGGAGGTGCGAGTCATGGAGGACCACTTTGAGGAGATTGGAGGTGTCGCTGAGGTTGTTGAGCGAGACGTGAGATCTGGAAAGACTAGACGATAATATATAATACAAGTAGATAGACAAAAAATTGATAAAACTTACAAAAAAAATGCCATCACTTCGGAGTACCAGGTAGCACACTAATTTACAGACTAAAAAAATATCTGGGCTAAAAAAAATCTGGGCTAAAAAAATTGTAATTGATTACGACTTCCCCAGCTCTTTATTTGCTGTATTTTTGGGGGTTCAAAAAAAATGCGAATTCTGTGGATCGAACACAGGACCTCCAGATTTCTAGAAAGACCGAAGAGTGACTTCAGTCTGGCGCTCTCCCAACTGAGCTAAATCCGCCGGATATACCCGAAAAAAGTGAACTTTTTTGTAGAGCTGAATTTTCATTTTTTTCGCGAAATAAGCCCCGAATGGCGTTTTAATCAGTACAGGGATATTCTTATTGCTTCAATTAGATGTATTTATATTTTTAATTTTTCATTCACCTCATATTCCTTCAACTATACTGCTTTGTTTGGCTCAAAATTATATGGTTCTCAGAGTGACTGGTTCAAGAGACAGACTGAGGTTGTGAACCAGTAAAAGCATGTCTTTACTTGTTTTTCGGCCGCTTCCAATTCTCGTACGAGTCTGCACGTAAACTTTTGATTCGCACGAGTCCGGTTTTTGTTGTCTGGAAATATGGCTTTGAAAGGGTGCTTCTTTGACCGAAGAAGTCAGTCTAGGAACAACAATCGAAGGTGTAGTTTTCACCTTTATCATCTTCGCAGGCTTGACTTGCTTGGTTTGTTTCATATGGAACTCTGAGGCTTCAGAATACATGTTTCTTTCATGAGCATTTCTGATCAACGCCTGCCATTTTTGGTTGACTGACAAAGTAGATGCGTTTCCAATAATCCAGAGAGAAGTTCTAGCTCGAGTAACTGCAACGTTCATACGTCTCATATCAGCCAGAAACCCGACAGTATGAGCTTCTGGGTGTGCTCTGACACACGACATGATGATGATATCTTTTTCTCTTCCTTGAAATCCGTCCACAGTATTGATTTCGAGGTGCTGGTCCAAAGTGTCCTTCTTGTACGTTTTGGAAAAGTACAGCTTTAGTTTCTCCACCTGCAGTTTGTAAGGAGAAACAATACCAATCTGGATCTTTTTGTCTGGACCATTCTTTCCAAACAACAATGCTGCAATGAACAACTTGTGAGCAAATTCGATTTCAGACTTGTTAGAAATGGAATGGCTAGCTCCAACCTGATGAACTCCATTGACGTTGAAAAATCTGTAGGGAGTAAGATGATCATGGGTATGCCAAGGACGAGTAGTCTTTTCAAACATACCTGGACCATCTTTGAGAATGTTGTCATAGAATTGAGCTCTGGGGAATAACGAAATGTCGGGATGCATTCGATACTGAGTGTCTAGAGTATGCATAGCATGTGGATTTACGTCTAGCATTCTCACAAAGAGCGATTTGTCATAGTCAAAGTTTCCTGCTTTGGTAGACAGAACTGTAGGAGGTAGCTGTTTGGGGTCTCCTACAAGTATGGCTTTAGTGCATCCATATTGAAGAGGAATCAAAATAGAAGGCTCTGTACACTGGCCAGCTTCATCTATAATGACTGTCGTAAAAGTGATACTTGAAGTAGCCACAATCTTGCTAGCAGAACCTGACAAAGTAGAGCAGAAAACGTTGGTTTCTTTGAGCATCTTTTTTATAAAGGCGTCGATTCGCGCTTTGGACTGATTCCTAGCTTGCCACATTAGCTTCCTGGCTTCTGCTAGTTGAGGACGATGGAGATCAATGCAATGCTGCACACCTTTGATTTCGTCTTTGGTTTCCAAGATTTTTTGTTGGTTTTCTCTGGTCATCTTTTTGTACAACCCTTGAACCGTATCGTGAAGTTGTCTCTTGTCCAGGAACAGTTTATCCACGTGTTTTCCAAGCCGAAGAGCTTCCATTTCCAAACCTTTTAGTCTCTCAGCCTCTTCTTTGAGTAGTAACTTGTAAGCCTGTTTCTTAGCCTCAGGTGTCAAATGAGCCACTTCAGGATCCACCTTTTCAATAAAACCGATACGCAGAATCTCATAATCTAGACCTTGAGCTTTGCAGTGAGCTTCTAAACGTTTAGTGAGCTCGTCAACAGCAGCATTAGACGGGGCACAAAACATGATAGGAGTTGTTTGCCTAGAGAGCATCTCACAGATGATTGACACAATGGTTTTTGTCTTGCCTGTACCTGGAGGTCCTTGAACTAAAGAAATACCTCCTAGGGCATGTACAGATCCATACACTGCTTGAGCTTGAGACCTATTCAGCATGTTGTCGTACTTTAGCTGTAGCTCCTTAATTGAAGACTCAGGAGCCAGAGGAAAAGGATGGCATTGAGCTTGGAGGATCTGGTTCCTCAAGTACACTTTGTTCATGTCCAACAAAGCCAGCAGTTCACGTTCAAAAGTAACCATGTTTGAAAGATAAGTACATGCCCATCTGGAACCTGTTTTCCAGTGGTCCTTGGTACGTACCCAGACGTCCATGATATTATCTTCATACTTTTTCCCCTTGCTAGCGGTTACTGTAAGAATCTTGCCTAGACATTTGAGTGTATCTGTTCTAGGAACCGAAACAATAACCATAGAAGACGTAAACACCTCTCTATCTTCCAAAACAGTCCAGGGAACAGTAAACATGATATCAGTGAACTCGTCAAAAACCCTGACATCTTCAACTTCAAAAAGAACGGGGTTCTTTGTAGCTTTCTTGCAGCTCTGGAACTCTTCGATATCTTGAGCAATCAAGGCGTAACACTCAAGAAGATTGAGAGGTTCCATGACCCGAAAGTACTCAACAAAAGACGAGTACTTGTCGAGAACAGTGGTTGGATTGGCTGACTTGGGATGAACATGCTGCAGGTTGTTCAAATCCCAGTCCAACAGATGTTTGTAGACGTATTCGAGTTTCACATCCATGTTGAGAGATGGACAAGGTGGCGACACTTCTTCATAGCTGGTTGGACTTTGGTTTCTGATCTAAAATCGTTTCAGGTACACGCTCAAGTGCTAGCGGAACCTTCACTTGCCACCGGTGGAGTAGGGGTTTTGAGAGCGTATATTGAGGCAATTAAGCCTTCCAGAGGCTTTTATGAGCTCAATTGACCCTATGGATGTCTTTTTTTCGTTCAAAACCAGTCAGAACCACGCATTCTGTGATCGATTCTATACGGGCATGAACTTAGCTTATTTGAGACTTTTCAAAGATCACCAGTATATCAGCGACTTGAAACGTAACAATAAAAGCACTTTCAGAGTCGTTTATAATTTCAATACTTCAGAAATCGCCTTCACTTCTACCTATACGTCCTCCTGATCTACCCGTGAATAGATCCGATACTAGCACCGGATATGCAGAAGCTACACTAGGAGATAAAACATGTGGTTATGCCATATTAAACTGACACGTTTTTATGACGGGAGCTTGGTATTTCCGTGGGTGAGTAAGAAAAGCGTAAAAAAATCCACATTTTTGGAAAAAACGTTAATGCCAAAATGATAAAATTGTGCTTAGTTGACGGTATACAAGTAAAAACACATCATACAATATACCATTGTACTCGCACGGACCTCCCGGCTCTGAAGCACTAATCAGTTTTCCTCTAGCTATTCTCATTGTTGTGATATGTGCTTTTTTTCCACAATCCACCCCAATCAACACGAGCTCAAAAAAATACACCTCAGACATCTTAGTTTCAAGCATCGGATTATTCGGCTTTCAAGTTGGCCGTCAAAAACCATCCATTATAGAACCACGTTCACCACCTCTGAAATTTCAGATCTGGAAGTTTCAAGATAAGGTTTGTGGATCAAAAAAATGCGATAGAGATGAAAAGAGGACATTTGCACTGCTTGCAAGCAAAAAAGAGACTCCGCAACGGAGAATTGAACTCCGGTCCCCTGCGTGCTGAACATATGTTCTGACAGGCGGAAATTCTAGCCACTAAACTATTGCGGACACTTTTTTTTTTGGTGAAAAAGGTGGCCATGCAACTGTGCGACTAAGGGTTAGGGTCCGCCGAAAATGGCCGATTTTGGAAAGTCTAAGCTGATAGCTGTGAGCTGCTCAACACCATACAATTTTTGATACCCCAAAAAATACCATGGGCTATGAAGCAGCTCCTCTGGGTTGGATTGTCGAGGAGGATGCGAAAAAGTATTTCGAACAGGACAATGTGTACTATCGAAACCGCATAGTCAATCTGCTTCCTCTGTACATGTCTACTATCAAGGGCGATATGGGAAAACTGCATTTAAACACCTGTTGCTTGATAATCAAAATGTACGTGGACAAGGACGTGCACAAGAACATTGGGTCTCTGCCTCTCAATGTGATTGTGGACTGTTTGGAGCAGCTGGGCAGGTTGGGCCAGATGTATGTGAATATCTCCGAAGAGAATGGCGTGCAGGTGTCTCAAAAGCTCAAGGACTCGCTCTCCAAGAGCACGCCTCGTCTGATATCGCTGGTAGCTCGCAATACCTTCTTGAGTATCATGGCTAGAGAAAATTTCGATGCAGACGACCTCAGTGACTTGTCAGCACAGTTTGACGCGTGTAAAGAGCGGTATACAGAAGACGACCTCAGGAGGCTACGCAACTATCTTTTGAACCTCAAGGAGTACTCTGGACAAGCCAAAAAGCTGGAACGTGCAGCCAAAGCACACACTGAGTCCATTGAGGGCAAACTGGAAGGCGAGTCTTCTCTGAACGCGAAACTCATGGAATACTGCGACTTTCTGCGTCACAGAGTCAAAAAGCTGTCTGCTGCAAACCCGATTCAGACTCTGGACAATGGCCGTCACGTGGAAGCCTTTTGTTCTCCTCTGGCGGTTGCAGTTGCCATGAATCAGCCCAAACTGGAGCCGTCTGTGTGACGTACATGCCAATACAGTGCGTGTAGACGTATACGGCCCTTGCCATGCCAAGCATAACCCTGGTTCCAGCAACTGTGTCGATCTCCAACATGGGAAGAACAAACGAGAAGAGAAGAGAGCATAACAAACACAGGTAAGCTGTAAACAAATAATTGCATTTAATATTACTACCAGTATAAAAAACGTGTGTTGAAGGGCACCTTGTAAATACGGTCTACCTAAACTACAGTCAGTACAGTGCCTTACGTGTTCACTGTTTGTATCTGCTCCACGGACGTCAATCCATTCCGATCAGATCTTCATCTGTCTTGACTGCGTTGAATGTGCAAGTGGAATATCAGGTGAGGAGAAGACCGGCTGCAGGGTTTGGATCTGCGCCAAAACAAATCAGAGATCTGCAGATCGGCGGTTTGGAATGCAGCCATTGAAGGTGGCTGTTGGTGGCTAGTGTTACGATTACTGGGATTCTACGATTCAAGTATACTTCACATCATTATTGTATTATAGTTAGTCTCTCTAAGATGCCAGCTAAAGGGTATCCCTGGCATCTATTAGTAAATCAGTTGGAGAACCAATTTAGAAAAGAGCGAGGAGACCAGCAGCGGCGAGGATAGCAGCGGAGACACCGTTGGTGGCAGCGCCGTTAGCCTGGGCGGGGACAGACTGCTCAGGGACCTGAGAAGGAGCCTGGGGGACACCGGAAGGTCCGGAAGGAGCAGGGGAAGCAGAGGGCTTCTCAGCGGGGGTCTCGGGCTTGCCAGCGGGGACCTCGGGCTTTCCAGCGGGGACATCGGGCTTGGACTCTCCGGAAGGCTTGGGGGCAACGGTGGAGGACTCGACAAGAGTCTTGGTGATACCCTCAACGATGGTGATCTTGGTGGTCACGTCAACGGAAGCGGAAGGAGCGGGGGAAGCGGCGGGGGCCTCGGAGGTGGGCTTGGGGGCAGCAGTGGTGGGGACCTCGGTGGAGCACTCCTCGGTAACGGTCTTGGTGACACCCTCAACAACAGTGGTGTAAGTGGTCAGGGAAGCGGTGGAAGAAGCCTCCTCGGGGTGCTCGGTCTTCTTGTGCTCGCACTCCTCGCACTCCTCGGTGACGGTGACGGTCTTGCCATCAACAACGGTGACCTTGGTGGTGACGGGGGCGGAAGAGACGGCCTCGGGCTTCTCGGAAGTGGGGACAGCAGTAGCCTCCTCAGTAGAGCACTCCTCGGTGATGGTGACGGTCTTGTCGCCAATGACGGTGGTCTTGGTGGTGAGGGAAGCGGACTTGGTCTTCTCCTCGCACTCGTGGCAGGGCTCGGTAACAGTGATGGTCTTGCCGTCAACAACAGAGGTCTTGGTGGTCAGAGGAGCGGAGGTGGTGGTGGCCTCGGGGAGCTCGGTGGTGGGGACCTCAGTGGAGCACTCCTCGGTGACGGTGACGATGACAGTCTTGTTTCCGCCGTGCTCGCACTCGTGGCAAGGGACAGTGGAGGTCAGAGTCTTAGTGGTGTAAGAAGCAGCGGACGAAGACACGGTACCGTTGGTGGGGACGGGAGAAGGAGCAGCGGAAGAGGAAGGAGCAGCGGAAGAAGACACCTTGGAAGAGGGAGCAGCCGAAGAAGAGGGAGCAGAGGTGTGGGGAGCAGAAGAGGGAACGGCGGCAGAAGAAGAGACACCGGTGGTGGGGCAGACGGGGATGATGGGGGTGGGGGTGACAGTAGGGGTGGCGACGGCCTTGCAAGCCTCGACGTATCGCAGCAGCTGCTTGTCGACGTTGAAGTAGGGCCACATGTTGTACTGCTGGACACAAGAGGTACACTGGTCAACGGCAGACTGGGTAGCCTTGATCTTGTCACAGATGCACTTGGCATCCTCACCGCAGGAGTTAAGGTCAGCGACAACGGAGTTACAGGTCTTCTTGCAGGTGAGCTTACCAATGATATCGAATCGCTTGTTGAGCATGTTATCGAGGGAAGAGTGGTAGTAGGGCTCGGGGGTACAGGTGGGAGGAGGAACCTCACACTCGGGCAGAGAAGTGGTGACATCCGGGGGAGTGGTGGTGACAATAACGGGAGGAGGAGCAATGGAAGAAGTGGGAGCCTGGGGGTGGCACTTCTTGATGGTGTCCTCAATCTCCTGCATACCGTACTGGGGGTAGGCCTGAGAGCAAGACAGACACTTCTGGGTCCAGGCGAAGCCGTCAAGGAACTGACACTCGCAAGACTTGAGACCCTGGCAAGTCTTAAGACCGAAGGAGAGCTTGAAGCACTTCTTGGTGCAGAAGACCTGGGAGATCAGAGCAAGAGTTCGCTTCTCGTTGGATCCAGCGGGAGCGATACAGGTCTCAGCAGCCTTGGAGGTGGTAGGGGCAGGAGGAGGGGGAGCCTGGGTGGTAGGGGCAGGAGGGGGAGGGGGAGCCTGGGTGGTGGGGGCAGGAGGAGGAGGAGCGGGGGTGGGAGTCTGGGACTGAGAGAACCAGAAGGTGTTGGGGTCAACTCCTCCAGCGGCGGGCTTGCCCAGGAAGAAGGGGTCGGCAGCGACAACGCTGGCAGCGACAGCAATGGAAATGGCAGAGAACTTCATTTTTGTTCGACTGTAGTTGGATATGAATGAAAGTGGTGGTCGAAGTGAACGAGTGTGACTGTTGAGGAAAGGAAAAGAAGAGGGATGGGAGGTGGGTATTTATGTGTTTGGAGCCGCCGCTCTCTCTCGCCTGTTTGTCGCTCCACGCTACTATTCTCCTCGTCTTTTAGGCGCAATGGCGATCAAGTGCTGATCTCTCGGGATTTACATTCCAGGGCTCGATCGACCGACTGGGGAATGTATTGGCAGTGGGGTAAGATATACGAGGATTGACAGTGGGTAGTAGGATGGTATCATCTTGCGGTATCATGGTATCTATTTCTTTCTGGTATCTTTGCTAGAAGACGGGTATCAGTGGACCTGCTTGAAAACCGTTTTATTCTCAAACTGTTCTAAAACAGGCACCCTGCTGCTTGCACCTGACAGGGGTCGCTTGTCCCAAAAAGCCTGTGGACAATGGAAGTAAGCGTGCAGCTGAGACGTGCGGTAAAAGCCTGAAAAAAAGGCTGTTTTCGCGCCCACGTCCTTTTCGCGTCGCATACGATATTGCATGCAATATGGCGCGTCCGCGTAAGGGGTACATAATATGGAGGTGGACTGGTGTCACGTGATTGTATTGCACGTGATAATCTCCCTGTTTCTGTGTCTACAGTGCTGTACAGGTGGCGAAGAAATGCTGGTCCATGACAGCCTCCATTCCACGCCTCTTCTCGTACCGCCACCCAATCTAGCCACCGGCTTGCAGATCGCTCAAAGTAGCAACCATGGCTGCTGGCGCCCGTCTCGTGTCTCTCTCTGGTCCTTGTTGTCCCTGTTGGGGGCGATCGGCGTATGAAATGGATGTGCGCATTTTCTGGGCCACAGGGTTAGTCTTTACAATAGACTTGCATTAGACTTTTTCTAAAATTCCATGCGATGGTTACTGATTGATTGATTGAGCAGCCTGGAGCAGCTGAACACGCTCGACACGCATTTCCTTTTTTTTGACCCTGGCTCCTGCGTTTGTGGGGCTAACAAGGTGTTTGTGAGTTTGCTGGTAATTTGCGGTGTTTGTCTTAGTGTGTGGTTGAGTCCTGTCAGTGCCGCGTGATGTATACATGACGCGTACGCGTGGAAATCGTGGAATAGAGGAATATACGGTAGTGAAGACGTTTACGAGTACGTAGATGACTTGGGTGTAGTTGGATCTTGGTACTTCCTGCCTCTTCTCAGCCACATTTGGTGCCTTATCGAATAATATTTTAGTCCGTTATGCAAGGTATACGAGTCTCATTTAGCCTGCCTAAGGTAGGGACGCTATACCTTTTCAACGTCGAAAGGTTACAGTAAATTTGAGGTGACAAATAAGCCAGAAATAACAATAAATACACAGCACCAAGCTGAACCAACCCCACATACCACCATACTACCACCTCCCTACAAACCTCACACCCATACGGCTCTCGTAAACTCCCCGTAATCCCCGTGGGCATTCCCCACCCCTGTCTTTTCATGCGTCGTTTATGCAGCGGCCCTGTGTGCCTGGTCCCTGAGTACACAGTGTCTTTGAACAATGTTGTGGCTGCCGTAACGGTAACGGATAGTTCAAAACACCGAGTTTGGAGCCCGGAACACACTTTCCGTCCATTCACAATACTCCTTCCCCTCTCTATGGTGATTTTCTTTTTCTCCACATTAAGCAGGGGGATGGAGGTGCAGACGAGAGTGCATGTACAGAACGCGTGATGCGTCGATTTCCATGATGTCCATGATGCTCACGATGATGATTCTGTACGAGATTCTTAGATGAAATAGATCGGGCATCAATCAATACGGGCTAGCGCCAGAGCTATACGGAAATACGCTGATACAGGAACGCTGTTTCAGTGGATGCATTAGCGCCGTTTACTAAAGTCACTGTATCGTATCCAGCTTCTGAAAGCTGCTATCACATGGAGAGCCTTTTCTTGGCAAAAAGCCTTGTGAATATCGCTTGCATTTTTCCACCTCTTTTTCTACGATATGATATTTCTCCTCTGCCAAGGCTGGTGGTGATCTCTGTTGGAATGAGAAGTGCATTTTTCATCCTACGAGCTTCTGCGAGATGAAGGCATCCCTTGCGTCGTGAAAAAAATACGCTTGTCTTGTGTTTGGGAGAATCTCCCCATTTCTCCTCGTGTTGTGTCGATCATCTCTTCTGTGCAGCCGCCGATCTCTCATTGTCACGGCGCCAAAACGCGTAGGAGCGTGAGTGCGCGAAAAGACCGGTGATCAAATATCGCGTCCAAACAATCATGCTAGAATAGAGACAATAGACCCTGGATAGCCGTTCGACGCCAAGGCTCATTTCATGGGCTCATTGATGTGCCATAAATCGCTTCTATAGGTGAGCCGTCTGTCATGATGTAGATCTCAGAATGTACAAACTAACAATACTGGAAACGGACCATTAATGACAGACTAACGCGATAAAGAGATAAACCCCAATCAGCGAGGTGGGTAGAGTTGTAGGGTTGCACACGTGCTTCTCGCTCCAGGCAGAATATTATCGGATAGAGAGATAGAGATAACCTCACGAGATTAACCCAAGGGTCTACCAACAGCAACCGTGCTAATCTAAACACTGTATCAGAATAATAACACTCATGAGACACTATCATACGCCCTTGTACTGGGCTTGGCTGGTTCACAATGGATTGATCTTCAATACACTTCCCAATATGGCTGCCATTGTGACGTAGAATAATGGAGGGAACATTCCTGCAGGAAGAGGGTCACTTGCACTGGAATGTGAAAATGATCACCAGAGAGCCACTCCAAAAGAGACCCCCAAAGAGCCAAAGGGCCAAAGAGAGACCTAAACAGAGACCCCCAAAGTAGCCAAAGTTGCCATCAATCACCGTCAAGAGTGGATACACTTTGGTTTAGTTTTGATGGGCTGTAACTTCAATCCAGCGAACATTACAGACCATAACATCGGCAAATACAAACAAACAGCTCTACGAGTAGAATGACAGTCTACACTACGAGTACAACTTATACACCAAGATATTTTACTAATTATACAGTACCGACACGAACGCGCTTAGGAGTTCATGTAGGTGGAGGGATCAACACCCTCAGCAGGGTAGGGAGCGATGTTAACCTCGAATCGCTCCTGGATCTTAGCAAGAACCTCCTTGTCCTCGGGGGTGGAGACAAAAGAGATGGCCAGACCCTTGGTTCCGAATCGACCGGCTCGACCGACTCGATGGAGGTACTGGTCGGCCTCGGCGGGCAGATCGTAGTTGATGGCCAGGTTGATTCGCTCGATATCGATACCTCGGCCAAAGACGTCGGTGGACACACAGATTCGCTTCTTGAACTCCTTGAACTCCTTGTATCGGGCAATTCGCTCCTCCTGAGGGATTCCGGAGTGCACAGCGGTGCAGGGGAAGCCGTTAGCGTTGAGAACCTGGGACAGGCCGTTGGCTCGAGAGGTGGACTTGACGAAGATGATGACCTGGTTGAACTCGAGGTTGTCGAGCAGATCGCCGAGCTTTCGGTTCTTGGCCTTCTCGTCAACGTCGACAAAGTACTGCTGCAGACCGTGCAGGGTCAGCTTTCCTTCGTCGTCAACAAGAATCTCCAGAGGAGAGGACATGAACTTCTTGCAGATGGGTCGGATCTCCTGGGACAGGGTGGCGGAGAACATCATGACCTGCTTCTGTCGGGGAGTCACTCGGAAGATCTCCTGGACGTCTCGTCGCATATCAATCTGGTCGAGGACCTTGTCACACTCATCGATGACAAAGGTCTTGACGTTGCCGAGACGCAGGTGCTTGTCTCGCACAAGGGCGTGCAGTCGACCGGGGGTGGCGACAATGACGTGGGGAGAGGTCTCCTTGTTCTGGATCAGCTCAATGTCCTTCTGGATGGGGGAACCTCCGTAGAAGACGGCGGTCTTGACGTCGGGCAGGTACTTGGAGAATCGAGCGTACTCGTTCATGATCTGGTAGGCCAGCTCTCGGGTGTGACAGAGAACGACGACGGAGCACTCGCCGGGGACGGGCTCGAGCTGCTGCAGAGTAGACAGCACGAAGACGGCGGTCTTACCCACACCGGCCTTGGCCTGACAGAGAACGTCAGTGCCGAGGATGGACTGGGGGATACAGACTTGCTGGACTGGGTTAGTACTGGAGAAGCGACGCAGTCGGTTCGACAGGACAACGACCGTAAGTGCAGCGACCGTTAGGTCGTTGCATCAGCGAATAGCCATAAGCTGTTGATTTACAACAGCTCATGGTTCGCCAAGGTCGCTGCAATTAATGCAGCTGTAGTGCAACGACCCATCGGTCATTGCACTCGCTACGTGACAGCTCATGGCTTCGCCATTCGCTGCCACTCGCTCTACTCACCCTCAGAAGGATGCTCGAAACCACAGTCGACAATGGCTCGGAGAAGCTCGGGCTTCAGCAGAAAGTCTCGGAATCCGGTGGAGTGGATTCCGACGTAGGAGCCCTTCTGCTCGGTGTTCTCCTCCTTGACGGTGGCGGTCTCGGCCTTGGCGTCGCCGTTGGCCTCGGCAGCCACGGTGGTGGAGGGGAGGGCGATTTCTTCGCTATCGGAGTAGTCGAGGAGTTCTTCTTCGCCTTCGTGGGACATTCTGGGGTTAGTCCTGTTGAGGATGGGTGGTGGATGTGGACAGGTACAAAAGGAGAAGGAAGATACAATAACACAGACGGAGCCCTGTGGGCAGTGTTCAGCCAAGTAGCCAGAGACTTTCTTGGTGGTGGCAACAATCGTAACATGAGAACCGTGTCGGTTTCTCACAAGGACAAAAGTCCAGATACCGCTCAGCTGAGGCCGCTCATGATGCCGCTATGATTCCGCTATGCACAGATCATGGTCCAGTCAATCAGCTCAATAGCTCGATCCAGTTCAATCAACAATAGCCCTGTGGCAAAAACAGAGTATTGTGTAACAGGCGATGTAATCTGTAAAAACGGATCACCCGGCGTGCAAACAGTTGATTCGTCGGCTTGGCCGCGGTTCCGAGGATGGATTCAACGGTTTGGCTCGTGTTGTCGTCGTCGTGTGTGTATGTGTCTCAACAACTCTTTGTACCCACATGTCCATCAGGGATGGATGCAATCAAGTCTTCAGCGCGTCGTGGACGACATCGCACATCAAACAGGGGGCATGGTGGCTCATGATGCCACGCGGATTACTTACGTTGAGTGTGTGTTGTGTTGTGTGTGACTTCGCGTGGAGACGACAAATGCCACGAAAATGGGACTTGACGAACCTTCGTGGTTACCCGGCCGAGCAGCCACCACACTCCAGTGGATGGTGGTGTTGTGCAGAAGAGGGTGTAGGTGTAAGGTGGGATTGTGAGTGTGGGAAATAAAAATATATTTCAGCAGCAGTATGAATACGAATTTTCCACTTACGGAAACCCATACAGGATGAGGAAACTACTTGTAGCATGTCCACAGAGGCCTCCTTGAAACTCAAATTTGAGGCTTATTAAGCCAGATGAAATGTGTCAGGTTGGAGACATTGAATGAAAAAAAATTCCTGGAAAAAAACCAGAGCCTTTTCCCATTCTAGTTGCACTCTACAACTCCTCATCTACGTCGTCATATTTTTTTTGATTTTCTTTCATCACCGTTCAAAGTTACCCGGCCGAGCAAGTGCATGTCGACGACATGATGATACTGCAGACAACACATTGACGATTTCAGGGAGACGACGAGTTCCAGGTCCACGACAAGCTCCCACACCGGCCTCCAACCCGTTTTTTCCAGTCAATTGCACCATAACAACCCCCGAAATACAGCATGCCCCTCTTGCAGCTTTCGCTACCCCAAAACGCTACCTCGGGCGGAGACCCTCAGACCCAGCTGGAGCTGTGGCTACAGGAACACCTGTCTCTCCAGGGCAAGGCATCGCAGCTGCATCTGCCCCAGTTCAAGATTGGTACTCTGGAGTCGCTGGTTCAGCTTTCCGAGGAGCTTCACAAGACTGACGGTCAGCTTGACGCAGCCATTGCCAAGGTTGCAGATATCATTGGAGTGCTTCACGAGGGCTCCACCGCACAGCAGGCGTTTTCCAAGAAGATCAACGACCGATCCGAGGTGGACTACGTCCGGGACTTCCGATGGAACTCCAACAAGTACAAGACGGAGGGTGTGCCCCTGACCGAGCTCAGCAACAGCATCACCAGCGAGGCTCTGTCCTTGGACCAGGACGTGCGAACGCTCTTCCAAAACTACCAGAACGCCAAGAGCACTCTTGCGACCGTGGATCGAAAGCAGAGCGGTAATTTGTCTATTAAGTCTCTTCACGATGTTGTGCAGGCTGACGACTTTGTCCTTGATTCTGAGCACCTGCAAACAATTCTCGTCGCCGTGCCCAACAACTCTGCCAAGGAGTTTGTCGCCTCGTACGAGTCCATGGTCAAGATGGTTGTGCCCCGATCGGCCCATGTTATCGCCAAGGACGACGAGTACACGCTGTTTGGCGTGACCCTCTTCAAGAAGTTCGTCTCCGAGTTCATCCACAAGTGCCGAGAGGCCAAGTACACAGTGCGGGACTTTGAGTACTCCCCGCAGCGAGTCCAGGAGGAGCGTCAGGAACAGCAGCAGGCCAGTCAGCAGGAACGACAGCTTTGGGGAGAGGTTGTTCGTCTGGCTCGAACCGCCTACGCAGACCTGTTCAAGGCCATTGTCCATCTGAGAGTGATCAGAATCTTTGTAGAATCCGTGCTGCGATACGGCCTGCCCCCCAACTTTCTCACAGCATCGTTCGAGCCCTCCAACCTGAAAAAGGCCAAGGACGCGCTGGTGGACAAGTTTGGCTACCTCGGAGGAAACGCCTTTGCCAAGGACAAGGCCGGCAAGATCAAGAGCGACCAGGGGTTGGGAGAGTTTGGCGGTCTCGCCGACCAGGACTACGAGCCGTTTGTCATCTACGAGCTCAAGCTGTATTAGATATTAACATGATTATGAAATAGACGTTGGAGAGTGGTAGAAGTAGATGAGCATGTGTGTTTACCGGTACAATCCGTATAACATAATATTGAGCAGGATATCATTCAACAGCTTTAACCACAAGCAATTATAGAGGTTCAGTCTCCTGTGAACTGCTCAACATGGCATACCAGTGTCTGTATCGGTCAACAAGCACAATTGAACTCTAGAAGCATTTTTAAAAGTCACCAAGGATAAATCCAACAACAATACTACTGGTAGTATTTTGCTGGAAGTGCCCTTCAAAAAGTGCGTCTCAATATGGACATTTCAGGTGCATCTTAATTAAATAGACGAAACTTTATCAACAAAGAATAGTAGGGGCGGCTAAACGGCGCTTAAAAAGCAGAGGCAAATTTAGGTTCTGGATCTGACCGGTCAGAAGACGCCGTTGAGCCTCATCAAACTTGAGTAGACGACTAAAAATGCATCTCTGATGAAATCCTACCCTCCAACAC
This sequence comes from Yarrowia sp. JCM 30694, assembly GCA_001600515.1. Classification (NCBI taxonomy): domain Eukaryota; kingdom Fungi; phylum Ascomycota; class Dipodascomycetes; order Dipodascales; genus Yarrowia; species Yarrowia sp. JCM 30694. The sequence goes on along the minus strand of BCKF01000009.1, from coordinate 5,061 downwards.
CTCTGAAATACCAAATTTCAGTATCTTCCAAATCTGCACTATTAAGGTTATTTCATCACGTATCTCAAGGCGTACGATACTGCCACCTCTGAACTTCTGATCTCTCCACTGATCTCGTTCAGACAATGTCACGACTCAGAGCAGCGACTAAACGACTACTGGACCGACCAGACGACGTGGACGACGGAGTAACCGCTCCTCTCGACGAACAGGAGCAGATGGAGCTGCTCAGGTCCATGGAGATGGACATGGCCAGCAATAACGAGCAGTTTCGGTTCGCGTTTGCCTCTCTGGCGTGCTTGGAGACGCCCATTTTCATCATTCTGCCCTACTGCCAGAACCACGGCAACAAGCCGCTCGCATACATGTCTCTGACGGTTCTGCTGGTGTGTGCATACGTGACATACCGAGTCAAGGAGAACGAAAAGGCGCCAAAGAAGTACCTGTTGCCTATGGCGTCTATTCTGGCGCTTCTTATTCTGGTACAGGCATACCTGAAACACGCACCGTGGTCTGGATACGATTACTTATGGGTGATTCCCGGATTCACCTGTTTTTCAACCATGGTGATTCGACACTGGATGAGTGAGGGAGGCAGTGACCTGCAAAAGCTCAAGGGCATGACCTACAAGCTCAAGGGGGCCTAACTGTGAGGTTGCTGGTGTGCATGATGTATAATACGAGGAGAGCAAATAACCATGGGTCGCACGACCTCTGTAAGGTATAAATAGACTGGAAATAATATGACATATATGGGCTTCAATTACGTAAACGGGAATAACATAACATGCACACTAAGCACGAATGCATTAGTACTATTTTTTTCTTCCCTATTGCCTCCCTACACCTATACTGGTACCTCTGTAGTTGTAATTCTTTACTCAGCCAATATACGCTAGTAATTAGGCTGAACCTAGTTGTGTGTTTTTCATACGACACAGACCAGTCTTGGCTCATTCACACTAGCAAATACAAGGCGTCTCTCATACTGATATCGTAGAGCTCTTGCTTACAACTAAGTCAGCCTGCATGCCAAATGCAAAGTGTACATTCCACGCGGTGAGATTTACATACAACTGGATCTAATCAAACCAATACCCTAACCTCCCCCCTGAACCTAGAGGGCTGACGTGGGTTTGGACCTTAGCTCGATAGTTGGTGATCTGTTGACTAAAAAGAACCGGGGCAGCCACACAAACCACACTTTTGCCCAGGCCCTTCGACACAGGCAGCCATAGGCTCACACTCGCAGTTTTCACCCTCTCTACACCATGTCAACCAACGTCAAGGTTATCGCGAGATTCAGACCCGACGCCAATGACGACGAAAACATCGTGTCGTTCGACGGCAACGACACGTGTCACGTCTCCACCAAGGACTCGTCCTCCACGACCTTTACCTTTGACCGGGTGTTTGACACGACGAGTCAACAGACAGACGTCTTTGAGTACTGTCTCAAGGAAACCGTGGACGACCTTCTCAACGGCTACAACGGCACGGTATTTGCATATGGACAGACGGGCAGTGGAAAGACGTATACCATGATGGGCGACATTGACGACCCTGAAAAAAGAGGAGCGATACCGCGTATGGTGGACCAGATTTTCGAGCAGATTTTCGCCTCTTCACAGGATATCGAGTACATGGTCAAGGTGTCGTACATGGAGATTTACATGGAGAAAATCCGCGACCTGCTGCATCCCGAACATGATAATCTGCCTATTCACGAAGACAAGGCCCGAGGCGTGTTTGTTAAAGGTCTGAGCGAAGAGTACGTCAGTAATGCCGCAGAGGTGCATGCTGTGATGCGTCAGGGCTCGTTATCGCGAATGGTCGCGGCCACAAACATGAACCAGGAGTCGTCGCGTTCACATAGCATTTTTTCCATTGCCGTTTCGCAGAAAAACGTTGCTTCAGGAGCCCAAAAAACAGGCCAGCTTTTTTTGGTCGATCTGGCGGGCTCGGAAAAAGTGGGAAAAACAGGAGCTTCAGGACAGACGCTTGAGGAGGCCAAGAAAATCAACAAGTCGTTGTCTGCGTTGGGATTGGTCATTAATTCGTTGACAGATGGAAGTACTCATATTCCATACAGAGACTCGAAATTGACGCGAATCCTGCAGGAGTCGTTAGGAGGAAACTCGCGCACTTCGCTCATCATCAACTGTTCTCCTACCTCGTTTAATGAGTCAGAAACCATCTCCACTCTGCGTTTCGGAGTCAGAGCAAAGAGTATCAAGAACAAGGCAAAGATCAACGCCGAGCTGAGCACCATGGAGCTGCGACGGATCCTCAAAAAGTGCCAGGTCAAAATCGACGGCCAAAACGGATACATTCAGCGACTGGAGGAGGAGGTTGCTCAATGGAGAAAGGGCGAAAATGTGCCCAAAGCTCAGTGGGCGAAAAATACCACGAGCAGTTCAGAAAGAGACACCCCAACGCCAAGCAACCGAGACTCGATTGTTTCTCTACGCAGCCAAAGTCGTCCTGGAACTCCTCTTACTCCCTCAAACAGACTGTCGTTCAACAGACGTGCCAGTACTCCCATTGAGCAGTTACTTTCTCGACGGTCGTCTACAGTGCTGGATTCGGACATGATTGACGAGTACCTGCGTCGAGAGAACGAGTTGCAGGACCAGCTGGTTGAAAAGGAGTCTGTTATTCTTGAGCAGGATCGGCTTCTGGCTGAACTTCAGTCCGAGCTCACTAAACGGGCTGAAAGTGACAATGAGACTCTCAAGCTCAAGGAGACGCTCGAGCGGGCACTGCATGAGAAGAAGGAGCAGCAGGTGAGTGTGGATGTGCTCAAGGATGAGGTCAGTTCGCTCAAGAAGATGACCAAAAAGACAAACCCCGATCTTTTTGGCGGCTTTCTCGACGACAATGACAACATCAACCATTCAGGCATCAGCAACGGCACTCTGGGCGAAAGTGCAGCTTCTCAGAGCGTCAACAAGAGTCTGGCTTCTCTCAAGGAGACTCTACGGCGTTTGGAGAGCACTGAGGTGACTCCTGATTCTCTGGATACCCTCTCAGACCAGATTTCCACGCTGCTCAAGGAGAACTCCATGCTTCGACAGGACGTCACTACGGTCAAATCACGTGAGGAGGATCTTGTTCGAGACATTCAGACGCGATGTGAGCGGATTGTGGAGCTGGAAATCAACCTGGACCAGATCAAGGACCAGCACAACTCTGCCAAGACCAAAAAGATGGCTCTACTTGAGCGAAACCTCGAGAAGCTGACTCACGTGCAGCGAGAGATCATTGAGCAAAACAATGCTCTGAAGAAGGACGTGGAGGTTAGTAAGAGGCTGCTGAGTATGCGAAATGAGCGAATCGAGACTCTGGAGCAGCTGTTGGCTGATTCCAGGCAGTCCTTAGAAAAAGAAACGGAGTCGTTCCAGCTCAAATTGACGACTCTACGGGAACGAATGGTTCGTGTCAAGAGCACCTCAAACCGACAGGTGCGGCCACTGCAGCTGCCTCAACAGGTGCTGGAAAACAACCGGCAGTCCATGTCGTTTGAGGACGAGCTGAATATGGAGGTGTCCAACTCCAAGCGGCTCAGCACGGGTCTTTTAGACGCGGCTGCTCGCATTGTCAAGCCGCTTAGAGGAGGAGAGCAGAGTGAAACAAAATAATAGTTATTTATAGTGTACAAAATAATACGTTTAATTAATTGAGACTATTTAATCGTAGCCTCCCTGGATCACCTTTCGCATACCGTAGTACTGGAGATCATTAAACTGGCCATCGTTTCTCCAAGGCTCGTTGAAGTACGTCTGCAGAGTGAGGTTGCCTCCAGTCGAGGTCAGCATCATGTTAATCGCCTGTTCTTGTCGGTCTCTGGAGGCAATCTGGTTACCGTTGGTAGTAGCAGAAGAAGGATAACCAGCAGAGCTAACATAAACCGACTTAGCACAAGCATGCTGAGCTCTCATGATTTCTCGAGTCAGCATCATTCCAGACTCTCGGTGAGAGTTCTGGGGGTGGTAGAAAGGCCAGAACTCGATGGAGACAAAGTCAATGGTATCTGATCGGCAGAGAATGGGGAAGCTCTCAAACGTCTCGGCAGGCTCGGAAATACTGATTTGGCCAGTGTAGCCGGCAGACTTGAGAGCAGACTTGAGTCTCCAGGTCAGGTTCTCCAGATCCATCCATCCAACATGGTTGTTCTTGATGGCCGAGTTGCCGACAATGACGGCCTCAATGGACTTCCAGTAGGGCTTTTCGTTGAGCGAGTCGACAAACAGCTGCATTTGGAGAGTAGTAGGCTCCAGACCTCGGTCGCTGATAGGGAAGGCAACATGGACCTTCATTCCTAGTCCATGAGCAAGACGGGCAACAAGTTCATGCTGGTCACAAGTGATTCCTTCAATAGAAACAACCTGGACGCCTCCTTGAATGGAAATGTCTTGAAGATCTTCCAAAACACGCTGCTCGGTCTTACACAGACCCTCATCGGTCAAGGCAGCATATCCAACAGCATAGGGAGTAGCAGTGGAGTTTCGGTCGTCAGGACGAGACTGGTAGCCGATAGCCAGCACAGCTGTAGAATGGGCTAGAAAGTTGAGAATTCGCATGGTTATGGGATTATTCAAACTCGAAAATAGAGCTCTACTTATACATTCACGACATTATTGCACTTGACTTCCAGAGCAGGGGTATGTGGGCTTTAGAGGGAGTGCAAGCCCAAGCAGCAGGAATAGGAGCGGCATACAGAACCTGAAAGGGGAAAAAGGAACAAGGGGTAATTTGGGTGGGGCAGACAAAAAAAAAGAGAAATACATAGCACTAGCCTTAAAGGGGGATATAAAAAAAATTGCGAATTCTGTGGATCGAACACAGGACCTCCAGATTTCTAGATAGACCGAAGAGTGACTTCAGTCTGGCGCTCTCCCAACTGAGCTAAATCCGCCGCTACACTGTCAAAAAAGTGAACTTTTCACCCAATCAAAATTTTGTTAGAATATTTTCCCTAGAATAAAAAAAAAAAAAATCCCTAGAATAAAAAAAAAAAAAAAAAAACGTCGCCCAAAAGTTAGGCCCCACCTTCAACAC